>CAJQUW010014316.1:0-104401 GCA_907163375.1 Prostheceraeus crozeri
ATTGGTTTACTTATATAATACATTGTTTTTTGTTAATCGTAATAGTTTTTAGGGGTATTTTTTTGTCAACCATATTACGTAATCTTTAATTCAACAGTTTTTATTATTAATATTACTTTTGCGCTTGCGACATTTTTAATAAAAAAATTTTAAGGTACTCAAAAATTTTAATATCTATTCTAGTTTACCATGAAATTTTACATTAACAAAAAGTTTAATTATCTGATCGGAGCGAAGCTCCTCGGGGCTTCAGCCGATCGGACCAAAGGGACCTCAGGTTACTAACCTATAGAACTTTGTTCAGAGGCTTTAGCCGCTCCTAACCATCTTCCCATTTAAGAACTTTCAATAGACATATTTTGTCATCTTCCTTGGCATTAAACCATAAGCCATCAATGAAGTTGTGGGAATCATTTCTTTTCCAATATTAATTGTTTACATCACAAACAGTCTTGATAATATCTTCAGATTGTGCACTATAAATCGAAACAGAAAACAGGATATAAATGTCTCCAATCTCCAGGAGTTAATTGTGGTTCAACTCCAAATTCTATACAAAGATTCGATAAGAATCATATCCTTCCATAATTGATTTATTGGTATCATCGATATCTTAATGGATCAATTGGATATCGAGTTTTGATTTAATGAAACTTGTAAACTTCGAATTGTATTAATATGAGAAGAGATTATTGTTCTTATCAAAACTTGGAGAATTATTTCTTTGAAAAGTTAGTAATAAATATCTTGGAGTATTCGCAGTTCTAGTAAAATGCCAGTTAAATCTTTGTTCGGAAAAAGTTACTGAACTAGCAGTACGCTTTAGAAAATTACTGGAATTGGTTTGTTAGTATTTAATCTTTTTGCAATAGCTGTTTCAACCTCTAAACTAGGAGTAATATGCTTAATCCCACCATTCAAGTCTATCAATTTTTTAAATATGCTTTTTTTTCCAGTCTTTACCCAAAAAGATTAATTCATTATTTGCTGTACGATGAATTATTAATTAAATTTTAATTGATATGATATTTTGTCATAATCTAAATATCCGAATAATGGAGACAATGACCAATTTACTGTCTGTTTACTTTTTCTTGTTAAATTCACGTCTTTCTTTATATGCATCATTATTTGTTTTATTTAAATGTTTGGCAATATTTTCTACATCTTTCGCAATTCCTGCTGCATCTGTTCCAGCCGGGAGTTAAATCATCAACAAATTATACCATCATTAGTATCAGGAAACCAACCTTCGATTTGCATACTTTTATTATTTTCACCAATTGTTACAAATCTAAGCATTGTATCAATTACACCTGGAAATCACTTATTGTTTCTATATTTTGAGTTGCAACAATCTAAACGCATTTGTGTAAATAATCTTGGAAAAAAATTATTCTCTAGTGCAATATTATCGGTGTATCTGGTAAGGGTGTTTGTAAACTTAGCATCACCGATATACACAGACTTCTTCACAGTTGGTAAACATGAAGCGCTGGTTACATATATATAACTCTGACGGTTTGCTGTTTATCACCGTCGACAAATTACCTCTCCATCCAGTATTCACTCTAAAACTGGAAGATCCGGGCTTCATAGCAATTCTTATATAGTCATTTTTCTTTTTTTGATTATGAACTGACGAAACGGAGAGATCGTCTCATCGTTCAATTTATTTTCGATACGCACGCGAAGGACATTTTCTTATAAAAAAATAATTTGACTTTTTGTTTTGTTCTCACAGATAGAAAAAAATTTGCTAACATACTTTTACTAAATAATGTTTACTAAAAAAATTTCGTAAGGAAAATTTTGCTAAGAAAGTTTTGCTCAAAAAATTTTACTAAAAAAACTTTTACAAAAGCCTCCGTCAATTTTAGAATTTTGCGCTTAGACCCGCCTCCGCTACAGCTTTTTGCTGGTTAGACCGACGGTTGCTTGCTCGCCGCCATTTACCTCTTATTTCTTCAATTGCTACGTCCGTCGGTTTTCAATTGTACGTTTTTTGGCTACGCTGTGTTTTTCATTATGTTTTACTATTCAGACGGAGCTCCGTCTCCGCAAGGTTCATCACCCGCCACAGCCTAATGTTAGCAATTTTGTTTTTGTTTCCTCTTGTAAAGTTTGATTGTAAATTTTTTTAGTTCTTCGATATCATTCCTAAGTTTTACGACTAGCTTCTAGTTGTTTTATTTCGTTTTGTGACTGAGACCGCATTTTGCTATTGCACTAGCCTATGTACTACCTATCGCAGCTGCTTCCTTTTGCCGCAGATGTAATCAAATCTTTACTTCTTTTTAAATTAAGTTAACGATACTCCCAATACCAGCGAAGATCCAGCTCGGTGAGTGCACGGCAACTTGCGGTGCTAGGAACTTTATGTGTTCTGACAGTTTCTCTATTTCATAATGATAAACAGGATTCATCGATTGTTCTGTGAGGCAATTCATCGCTTTGAAGCAACAATCTTAGTTTAAGATTTGAGTTATATAAATTATCGGCATTTTTTGTAGGCTACCCTATGACCCATTGGGACAACATATTTCGTAAGATTTAGTTTTGGAGATGGGACAACAATTCGAGATCACTTTATTAATTGATTGTTGACTTTATCTATTGCGTCAAGTAGCGATTATGTGATTGTAGCTTTAATTCTTTTCTATTAATTGCATTTTCTGATGATTACTCTTCAAATGCCGTTTTAAGAGCCATTTTAGACTTAATTAAGCACATCTTAATTGTCTTTAACAGAATCTGACTGCGCGTTTTAGTTTTCTTTGAGTATCATGTAAATTTTTCTATACTTCATTTTCTAATATTGATTTTAAGAGTTTTCATTTTCTCAACTCTTGGATTAAGTGAGTTAATTCCTTCATTATTCTATTCATCTTTTTCATTGTTGCGTAATTTTAGCAGTTAATTCATCAACATTTTTTGGAATGTAGTTTGAACTGCTTTATTTTTTGTGTCAATTTTGCCAGGTCGTTTGTAGTATAGCTTTTATTTTCTAATTGTTTTTCCATGTTGTCTCTGCTGTTCATTTTCATGCTGCAGCTTTTATTCACGTATATAGAAAGTAATCTTAACATTTTTGATTGTGTCTGAGAGCTTTAAAAAAGTTATTGCGCATACTTATCTGCGCTTCTAGCTTCTCTCCTTTTTATCACGTGTTAAAATTGTTCGTTTAGAATGATTTGTCATTAAGTTTTAGCACTTTCCTTCATTATCAGTGGACCCAAACACGTATCTCTCTTTTTCCTTTAAGGCGCATGGATTTGGTGTGTATCAAAATATTGTTTATTCGTGTAACTCTGTAATTTGTTGCGGCAGAATAGAACGTGAATGGACAGGCAAAAACGGTCCAGTTTTCATGATATCATTTTCTATCTCTCTTTTAATCCGATTCTATCGGGATCTATGACTCCACCAACATTTTGGTACATCATTTTTTACACACGAGCAAATCCTAAATATTTTTTTATGAAAAAAAACAATGGGTCAAGCCAGAGAGAGTTGTGTAAAAACTTCTCTTCGCCGCTCATCTGTTTTCTTATTCGACGCCAGATCACGGGATTTCAAATATAAAGTTTTGTACTACTAATAATAATCCATGTATAGTGTTAATCTTTTGTATTGAATTACCGCCGACATATACTTTAGAGAAAGAGCTAACGGTTTACGTTCTCTAGAACCTAATTTATTGTTTTGTGTCGTGGGATCATTATTCACATTTATGGAGAGTGTTATAGTAACTCTCCTGATGTACGCTTCTGTGGTATTAAAGACCGAACAATATGCGTTATAATAGGTTCATGATAATGTTGACGGATTTCTTAGGCGCAGTGTTACAATTAGTCATACGTGATTGGATCGAAACCTAAACTTATTTAATTATATCTTAATATTAAAGAATTAGTTAAAAACAATCTAAATCTTATTTCCCCAAGAAAAAAATTAGCTTACTTTGTTTTGACGATCAAGAACTCAACATGCTAATTTCACATCGAGCGTAAAAAAAACATAATGCCGAATTATTATGTGCAAGTGTATGTTCAGAGACCACAAAATCATAAACACGAACCTTTAGACATGCCGCAAGGTCTATCGATGGATGGATACGTATATAGGATGATATTTCAAATGTTGAATATTCTTTGTATTAAAATCCTTATATATATGGCTTGGCTCGCTCTCAAGAGAAATTTTAGCTGTGGTCTTACACCTTCTACCTATTCACAAATGGACCTCAATCTATTCATAATCATAATAAACGAACTGAAGGTATCTAGGGCGTTGCCCGATCTTACAGGAATTTATGATAATAATGATGATTCTCTGTATACATCTGAAAAAGTGTAAATGGTAAACAACGATTAAAACAAGTAATAGTATTATACAAATTTAAGTGAGAAAATTATATTCATACTGATGTCATGATATTAATCCTTACCTTATTACAAAATTTATCTAAATTTCCTTTTCTTACAATTGAAAATCATAATGCTGGTGCTAGTTGAAGATACAGTTTCGACCACACTCTGTGTGGGTCTACAAAATATACATTAGGATTGTGACGATATCTCAATATAAAATTTTTATCATCTTTCCTAAAAACTAAACAGTGATTCGATTTGGTGGTGTTATTAAAATTTTCCAAAGAGAACAAGACCTAATATTTTTCTCTATTTATTTTATCCGAAAAACGATGTAATTAGAGTTAGATAGGCCACTTAGAGACTGGTATTCCTATCCGGGAATGGCTCTATACCAAAAAGTGTAATTTAAGAAGTGACGAAGCCATTTATGCTGATGCCATGAAGAATCAATTGTGATGCTTGATGAAGAAGTCAATAGTTAGTGAAAATCCATTTAAGTTATCTTTTGTAAACATGTATATGATGAAACTTTCATATGATCAAACTTATATGATAAAAGACTTCACTGTGATAAGAAAAAAAATAACTACAGAATGTGAGAAATTTTATAATAATATATGCTACCTTTCAATGTCCTTGATATTAGAATTTTATGTCTAAATTCTAAAACACAAATTTTTTCTTTTAAAAAATCAAAAAACTGACACTCATGACAAGTTTTATTGAGTTTATGTAAACCCCAGTTGAACAAAAGAGTTATCAATCTCATTTCCATTAGTAAATTGCGATTTACACACCTTAGAAGAGTTGATGAAGGGAAATTATATTCTAAAATTAAAATAGTTATAAAAACTATTAGAAACTAGCCTATGATCTAAAAGTTAAAAAAAATGTTGATGCTTATTCAGCAGCGCGGAACGTATAAAAAAGTTGTTAATCTAGTGACGATGCTCCGTACGAGCTGGAACGCTATTAAATTTTTTACAAATCGGGCGATTACTGCATCGAACTTTGATGACGTGAAGAACAGATGAAGCGGAACGCACCGACGGTTTTAGGGCTTGGCCAATAGACCGATCTCGTACAATGATTTCTTTAATGCAATGGGTTCGAACGTAAGGTTCCAGGGCTTCGCCGTAGACATTTGACCTAAGCACCCGATGCAACTTTTTCTCCTGAACTTCCCCACTTTTTCAATCTCTTTAAGAAATCGTTACAAATGTTATATGATGTCGAAAGTACTCAATACAAAACCGGGACTGTGGAATTCCTCGCATACTACAAGACATTTTACAAATTTCACCGAAATTCATAATGTAAATGTAGGCAACCTATTTGAATCGCTGATACTTCAAAATTAGACCTAGTCTACTGAAGCCAGTTACGTGAATCTGTTGGCGATGATGTTAACTATATCTAAGAAACATCGTATGCATATAAATATAAAAATAATATGGTTGGTTAGTTATGTATCTATACCTTCTCAGTTCACCACCCATAATCACACTAAAAAATGAAGCTGATTATGTTAACTGTGGAGTCTTTTCTAGCATTTTAATCCTGCAGACATATCATAATACAGAAAAGACTAAGTCATTCTCATCACCGAAGAACCAACCTGCCATTTCTCTTTAGCTGCTTATGATGAATTGTCCATATGATTATACTTAGTGATCACACCCAGTTTATTCGGCCCTAAAGAATACCATTTGCCTATGAGTAAGTAAATGTGGGCCTTAACGTGAGATTCTGTTTCTATTGTAAATTTACTCCACTTTACTACAGATTCAAGAACTTTTATTTGCATACTAAAAATTTATGTCAATCCGCAACTAGTATATTGCTTCGAGGACAATAACATGCATCCTCATAATTTATTACAGGGACATCTACTATGTACTCAAAAATTTGAACGTCATTACAAACATATCACCAATAATGTAAAAGACAAGTTACAATGTAATATTTGTAGATTAGATACTCGAAATTTCGAATTGGCCGCGTTCGCGCAAAGTTTTATTTTCATGAGATAAAAAATCTCTAAATAAAATCCGGAAAATTCTATGTATTTTCTAAGCATATGTGACATCTTAATTTTCTGAATATAACGTTTTGAATTTCTTTATATGAAGACACAGTTGTGTTCACTCCATAAGTGTTCCTCAACTCTGTATATAAACCTTGCAATTCATCAATAAAATCATTCTCTTGATCCGACTTGCATTTGTTTTATTGTTCGACTAAAACAACTGGCGTCGCTCGGAGCAGTTACCTACCTGCTTGGTACAGCCCTTTTAGCATAGCCTCTGCATACTGACGGAAATGGTGGACAACCTGCTGGAGCTGCTGTGTGCTAATTTTGGTGTCCTGAAATACTACTTCGCCTTGATTCGTGCTGCCCGTGTTGGTATCCTTGGTCCGTCTTTCTGCCGCCCTGTTGCGCTACCGTGGTAGCCCTCCTGTTGCTGCTACGCGGTCGAACTCGCCTATACTCTGGCTTCATCTCGTCAAGTTCCGGGATCGTTCTGGCAATTTCCTGTTCGTCTTGAATTTCTGCTGCCAATATCTACTGCCTTCTTCCGGCCTTGCGGTTAGACCTTCACGGTCATATAAGGAAATTCAAATTGCATTCATACTTACTTTCCGCCCACCCCAACTATACCTTTCTTTCTTCAAACTCCTTCAGTACCTCGGTTTACGGTTAATTAATTCTTTCACTCCGCCACCATCCTGGAGAGTCCGGTGCTGTCCCACACACGCCAACAAACACACTAGCCAGTCTAGTCTGAACTGCACTGTAAGGGCTTAATATAAATCAGTTTTAGGGATCTAAGGCCTAGTATAAGATCTAGGGGACATTACTAATTTACACACCCACATCTAAGGATCATAAGGTTTATTAAAATTTAAGGACTTAAGGAAATTTAAGGACCTTAGATTCAACCCTGCGAAGATCTACACCCTCAACTACAATGGCTTACCACAACCCAATGGAACCGTCGACGTTACGGATGTCAACGGCATAAAGGAATGGCATATCCGTTTCTCTCAATACGTGAAAACGAACCCAAAGATCGATTCTTCAAACGAGACGGCGCATTATATTATTATTACTTCAATTGGTAAACAGGCGTTCCGACTTTTGGTGGTTTTGTCACATCCCAACGATGTCTCAACTATGCCAGTAAAGGATCTTCAGGATCTTATCCAGAACCACTTATCTCCGCCAACATCGAACTTGTTGAATTGGAAAGGGAGGAAATACCACAATTTAACAAAGAAACCGGAAGAAACCTACAAGATGTTTACATTACGGATACAACGCCAAGCTGCTAAATGTGGGTTCGGGTCAGACCTTCCTACTCAACTTCGCGATCGACTTGTTGTGCGGGTGTACGAGATCCAGAATTAAAGAGAACAAAAATTATGCAAGGAATCATCGCTCGATTTCAACAAGGCAAAAGCATCGTTGAAGAGTGGGATGCTGTTAATTCTGCTATCCACCCAGTTGCCTGAACCACTGTACGTTTCAAGCTAATCGACATAATCATTCCAAACCCGGACATCAATCTTCGACGACTAACTGGAATAACCATCGGCCTCGAATTAACTTTCACAGCAGTCGACGTCCCATCACCCATCGCAACGCTCTCATCACTACCAACAACGGAATAATTCCCAACCAATACATAATTCAAACCACAAATCGAATAATTCGAATAAATGTGATTCTTGTGGTGGCAACCACCAGCGGTTCACTTGCAAGTTTAGGAGTAGCCGTATGTCACTCATGTCGGAAAAAAGGACACCATCGCAAAAGTCTGCCGCTCTGCGACGAATGTCAAATTGGTTGAGGCTACAACAGATGATCCAGCAGAAGAAACTACGGAAGACTTCCTCGTTTTCACAATTAAATACCAGCATGGACAGAGAATACATCTTCCATGAGGTCAGATTTAACAACGGCGCCTGTAGCACTTGCTTCGTCGACACTGCGAGCCCAATATCTTTCATGACCGAGAAAGAACTACAACGTCTTGGTCTTGAAGCAAATCTTCATCCTACAAAAACCAATCATCAGGGGAGTTGCCGGTTATCAGCTGTCTGTTCTTGGAGAAATTAATGCAGGCTTGCAAACGGAAACGGGACCGAATAGGATAGTCTTCCACAAATTTTACATTACCAACTCTGGACCCACTGCTGTTCTCGGTCTTGCTGGTATTCGAGCCATACGCCTCAACGTCCAGTCGAAGGTGGATCCGACAGTCCTCTCTATGCCAGTCACAACTTCGCAAGATGGAAACCTTACCTCACCGATTAACAGACCCTCTAGTCGATCGGCTTCCTCAAGCATCGCCTCAGCCTCTTCCCACTCGCATCAATGAACTGATATACCAATGCAGCCGCAACCACGGTGGTATGAAAATTAATCCAGTCTCCTTGCACTTCACCGGTGATCCTAAGTTTTGCCGAGCCAGACCAAGTGTCCTACGGACTACGAGGTCCTGTCGAACAAAATCTGAAGAACATGGTTAAGGAGGGAATTCTAAAGCCAGTGCAATCTTCGGTCTGGGCACACCGATCGTCACACCAATCAAATCTAATGGCGAACCACGCATCTGCGGTGATTACCGAACCACCGTAAACAAACAGCTCCGTCAAAACGGCTACCGTCACCCCTCCAGTGGATGACATGTTCCAGGGATTATCCGGACAATATTTCAGTAAAATCGATTTATCGCATGCCTTCCTTCAAATCCCGCTCGACGAACAGGCCAAAGAGTTGACAACAATAAATACTCCTTGGGGTCTGTACCAGTATGAGAACTTGCCTTTCGGTCTAAATGTCAGCCCTGGGATATTTCAACGAGAAATCAATAGCGTCATCAATGGTCTACCGGCGTACGAGCATATCAAGATGACATTATCGTCTCAGCCGATACACGACAGGAGCATAATGAACGTCTAACACGTCTACTGGAAGTTCTCAACTCTGCCAACGTCCTCATCAACGCGAAATAAGTCAGAATTTGCAGTCACTAAGCTGAAATATTTGGGATACATCCTTGACGGAAATGGCATTACCGCAGACATTGACCGCATCAAAGCAGTCAAGAACGCCCCAAAGCCTGATACTCCTGAGAAGCTGCACTCATTCCTCGGTTTCGCTCAATTCTATTCAAAGTTCGTGCCAAACTTCGCATCTCTAGTCACTCCGCTCTACGATTTTCTGCACTCAAGCACGAAAGAACTCAAATGGTCGGCCAAAACCAACGAATCATACAACAAACTGCTACATGAATTGCTTCACGGAAAGGTTTTGAAAAGTTACAGTCTCGGTCTCCCAACTGAATTGACAGTAGATGCCTCGGAATACGCCATCGGTGCGATACTCCAACAAAACGAAAGACCCGTCATCTGTGTCTCAAGGAAGCTTACAACATCAGAACTTAACTACTCGCAAACACAGAAGGAGGCTTTAGCGATTCATTGGGCAATTGAAAGACTGCACAAATACCTGTACGGCCAACGTTTCACCGTCATTACCGACCATCGTGCTCTTCAATACATTTTCAATCGAGATCATGCCCTCTCTAAGGTGACATCGCGGATGCTTCAACGATGGGCTATTGATTTGTCCGGCTACGACTTTGATATCAAGCATAAACCCGGGAAACAGATTCAGCACGCCGACTATTTGTCTAGAAATTCCAGCTTCGAACCAGCACCCCAATGCTTCGACGTCGCCTTAACTGAGTACCTGCCAATCTCCCGCAATTCTCTTATATCAGAAACAAAAATTGCTTACGGGCCTATTCTCGCCGCGTTACGACAAGGCTGGTCAAGCAGCGCTAAGAAGAAATTCCCTGAACTCTACGCAAAACGCGAGCACCTCAATCTCACCGCCGATGGAGTTATCTTGTATCACGATCTGCCCCTCATTCCTTCTAACCAACGCCTGACAATGTTACGGTATCTTCATAACTCTCATCTTGGTCGGGACAAGATGGTTTCTTTGTCAAGAATGGTATGCTGGTGGCCCAAAATAACCATAGACATTGCCTTACACATCGAGTCTTGTCAATCGTGCCACAGGAAACCTCGGACGCATAACTGTTAGCACCTTGGCCGCTTCCATTCAAACCTCTACAAAGAATCCATGTCGACTTTTGCGGACCATTTTTGGATAATTACGAAGCTCTCGTCATAATTGACGCCTACAGCAAGTGGCCTGAAGTCTTGATAACTAAATCCGCCAATTCTGATTTCGTCAAGTCCGCACTTCGGAAGTAATTCGCACGGGAAGGAGTTGCTCAAACTATTGTTTCTGACAATGGTACACCGTTTGTCTCAAAATCCCTGAAGGAATGGCTCAAACAAATTGGATGCATTCAAATGACTATAGCACCGCGTCATCCGCAATCAAATGGTCTAGCGGAAAACTTTGTCCGTACCCTCAAAGCCGCAATAAAAGCATCCCAGCCAACCACCCTTGACGAGCTAAACCAGGCCATCGACACATTCCTCCTATACTACCGGAATACTAAACATCTGGGAACAGGGAAGATACCCGCACAATTATTCAAAGGTCGAATCCTACGAATGAACGCGATGGACACCACCGAAATCCAGTTTTACCGTGGAAATGAACAAAGAGTTAGCGAAGGATTAATTCTGAATCGCATCGGAGCTAACATGTTCCACGTTCTTGATTGCGCCGACAATACGGTTCATCGAAGGCACAGAGACCAGATTACTATTCCGCCTCCATCTCTGACACCATCCCCGGAAATCGCGTCTCCATCCACTCCTACATTAACTCCTCATCTCCCAACCGATTCGCCGCCTGAAAATTCAATCACGCCAATCGATGAGACTCCACCAACTCCCACCGTCGCCGATCTATCGCCGCCAACTGCTTCCTCTCCGTTATCTCCGACTACGATATCTTCGCCCCAACCGTTGCGTAGGAGTGATCGAATACGCAAGAAGCCGGAGAAGTACAACGACTTCGTTTAATGGGAAGAAGTTGTAACAGCAAGTTACAATAAAATTTGTAGAAACTCGAAATTTCGAAACCTCGAGAAACTCGAATGAATTAAAGTTGCTTAAACTTAATGACAAATCACTAAACAAAAAATTATTAAAACTTGACAAAAGGGATAGAGAGCTAGAAGTAAATATAGCAAAACATGTTAAAAAAATTTAAGAACAATGAAGAATTTTAATATTACTTTCCATAAAGTTAAAATATGCAGTCATTAAAAATAAACTTCAGATACAACTATTGAAAGAACAATTAGAAAATGAATTAGAAAAACTTCTGTAACAGCAAGTTACAATAAAATTTGTAGAAACTCGAAATTTCGAATTTGGCGCGTTCGCGCAAAGTTATAATTTCATGAGATAAAAATCTCTAAATAAAATCCAGAAAATTCTAAATGAATTTTCTAAGCACTGTGACATCATAATTTTTGAATATAATTATTTAATTTCTTTAAATGAAGACACCAGTTGTGTTCACTCATAAGTGTTCCAACCTCTGTATATAAACCTTTGCAATTCATCAATAAAATCATCTCTTGATCCGACTTGCATTTGTTTTATTGTTCGACTAAAACAACTTCCTAAGAAAATTTTTAAAAATCTAAATAAGTTGCAAGCTACATTCCAAAAAAGTGTTGATGTATTAAGTTCTAAAATTACTCAACAAATGAAAAAGATGAATAGAATAATAAATAGTAAAGTTCCGCTTAAACAGCATTATAAACAATGAATTGAAAGTAGCCGATGCTGTTATTATTGTTTTATTTCCAAAATTTTCGCCTACACAGGCCGCGTCAGGGGATTTTAAAAATCCTTTTATCCCCTGACGCGGCCTGTGTAGGCGAAAATTTTGGAAATAAAACAATAATAACAGCATCGGCTACATTCAATTCAGAATAATAAATGAAGTGAACTCACTTAATCAAAAAGTTGATAAAATGAAAACTCTTAAAATCAATTTAGAAAATGAATTAAAGAATAGTTATAAAGGAAATAAAGAACAATTAGATGCTGTTAAAAATGAGTTAGATGTTCTTAAAGTTCAATTGAATGAGAAAGATATAAATAATAGAAAAGAAATTAAAATACATCACACGCTGCTTGACGCAATAGATAAAGTGCAACAGAAAATTAATAAAGTTATCACGAAGTTGTTGTCCATTCACAAACGTAAATCTTAATCATAAACGTAAATAATTTTCCCCAAAAGTCAAATTTAATCCTAAAAAATGCCTATAATTTATAAACACAATCTTAAACATTTTGCTTCAAATAAAAAAATTGCCCATGAACCATCTATGAAATCTGTTTACCATTATAACAATGTAGAAACAGTTCAAAAAGAAGGAGATGGTATATTTTCTGGCATCAGTGATAATATAGGAAGTATCGTTGATGTTATTAAAAATAATGAAGATTTGATTACATCTGCTGCAAAAGGAGCAGCTGCTATAGGTAGTACAGCTAGTGCAATATCAAATGCTGTTAAGTCTCAAAACGAATTAAAACAACTAGAAACTATTCGTAAACTTAAGAATGATTCTGAAGAACTAAAAAAATTCAAAAAGATCTCAGAGGAAACAAAAAACAAAATTGCTAACTTAGCAGCTGATAGTAAACATGATGAAAAAACAATTGAAGAGATAAGAGGTAATGGTTTAGCAAAATTCTAAACTATATTCTAGAAAGGAATCCTAAGAAAATTACTTTTAGAGAAAACAAAAAAGTCAAATTATTTTTTATAAAAATGTCTTCCTTGATTAAAAATAAATTTAGATTAGACGATCCTCCGTTCGTCAGTTATAATCAAAAAAAGAATGACTATATAAGAATTGCTATGAGTCCCGGATCTTCTAGTAGAGTAAATGCTGGAGGAGATTTAATCTTTGAAGTTGATAATCAACAAAGTTATTTTTATTTACCTGATTCCTTTTTACACTGTGAATATTCTTTATATAGTGATGCGAATTTTACAACACCATTACTAGATACCGATAATATTGCATTAGAGAATAATTTCTTTCCAAGATTATTTACACAAATGCGTTTAGATGTTGCAACTCAAAATATAGAAACAATAAGTGATTCTCCAGGCGTAATTGATACAATGCTTAGATTTGTGACAATTGGTGAAAATAATAAAAAGCATGAAATCGAAGGTTGGTTTCCAGATAATAATGATGGTATAATTGTTGATGATTTAACTCACGCTGGAACAGATGCAGCAGGAATTGCGAAAGATGTAGAAAATATTGCAAATCATTTAAATAAAACAAATAATACTGCATATAAAGAAAGGCGTGTTTTTAACAAGAAAAGTAAACAGACAGTAAATTGGTCATTGTCTCCATTATTCGGATATTTAGATTATGACAAAATATTGTGTCAATTAAAATTTAAATTAATAATTCATCGCACAGCAAATAATGAATTAATCTTTTATGGTAAGACTGGAAAAAAGCATATTTAAAAATTGATAGACTTGAGTGGTGGCTAAAACATATTACTCATAGTTTAGAGGTTGAATCAACTATTGCAAAAATATTAAACACTAACAAACCAATTCCAGTAAATTTTCTAAAGCTTACTGCTAGTTCTGTAACTTTTTCAGAGCAAAGACTTAGCTGGCATTTTTCTAGAACTTCGAATACTCCAAGATATTTATTACTAACTTTTCAAAGAAATAATTCTCCAAGTTTTGAAAAGAACAATAATCTTTGCCATATTAACACAAATCGAAGTCTACAAGTTCCTTTAAATCAAACCCGATATCCAATTGATCCATTAAGATTCGATGATACCAATAATCATTTTATGGAAGGATATGATGCTTATCGAAATCTTTGTATAGAATTTGGGGTTGAACCACAATTAACTCCTGGAGATTGGAGACATTTATATCCTGTTTTCTGTTTCGATTTAAGTGCACAATCTGAAGATATTGTTAAAAATGGTTGTGATGTAACAATTAATATTGAAAAGAAAGATTACACAACTTCATTAATGGCTTATGGTTTACTGCTAGAAGATGTAAAATATTCTATTGAAATTTTTAATGGAAAGATGGTTAGAATTGGTTAATTAAAATTTTTGGTAACTTAAAATTTGTTCTTAACTTAAAATTTTTTTACTAAAAATGTCGCAAGCGAAAAGTAATAATAAAACTTGAATTAAAACTACGTAACATTGTTGACAAAAATACACCTAAAACTATTACGATTGACAAAGAGAAGCATTACCTAAGTAAACCAATGATGGAGAATATTAAATTACAAGAAGAAAAGAATGGTGGAATTCTCCCATTAATTCCTCTAATAATCGGAGGTATAGCAGCAGCAGGAAGTGTTGCAGGTGGGACAGATGGTATTGTCCAGGCAGTAAATAAAGATAAATCAGAGAAGGCAGCATTAGAAGAACAAAAACGACATAATCGAGAGTTAGAGAAAGCTGCTAGGGATGAGGGATTAGTAGATAACTTCATTAGTAAATTAAATTTAGTTGATGAAGGAAAACGAGCTCTCAAAAACATTCTACATAATGCTGATGATTTAATAGAAATAAAAGAACCTAAAGATGGTTCTGGAATATATCTAAGTCCTAGTATGGTTAGGTAAAACTTTTATTTTATTTTATCTTTAAAAATGAATTCCACAAATTCTACAAGTTCTACAAATTCCGAAAATTTTATTAAATTAAAAATTTCTAATTTAGATTTATTGAATTATCTCTTAAAAGTACATAAAACCTCAAATTGTCAGCACACCGGTGGTGATTCAACTTCGTTGCATTCCTGAGGTGACATACAAAAAACATTAGAAAACTTTCCTGGATTTATTTGGAGTAAATATTCAAAAGAAAAACATCTTCTTGGTCATTCATATACCGGTTGAGGAACTCGATTAGATATAAGACTAGATGAGAATAATAATCCAAAACCAGGTGAAGAACCAATAAACAGAGTTGATGCAGCAGCTTATAGACACGATTTGGCTTATCGAAATATGACCTAAAATCTCGTCATGAAGCTGATAGGAAAATGATAGAAGAATTAGATAATGTTCAAATTCCTTCCTTTAGAGAAAGAATTGAAAGAATGTTCGCAAAGAAAGCATTACAAGCAAAAATACTGTTCGGACAGGGTTTAGACAAAACTCATAACTCTGAAACCTGCGCCTCCGAAATGTCGAATGAACTAGATCGGCATAGTGGAACTTATGCCTCCAAAATTCACAAGGAATATAGAAAGCCGAAATATCTATTGAAAGTAAAAGTATTTAATAAAGAATATATTTGGAGTGCTGATCTAATCAATATGGAGAATGAAAAAGATTATAAATGCGCATTGACCGTTATAGATTTATATACACGATACCCTTGAGCAAAGCCTTTAAAAAACAAAAGTGGTCAGTCAGGTAAATATGCGTTTGAAGAAATCTTTAAATCTTTTTATCTTTTTTTTTTAATTTCTAAAAAATAATAGAAAGCCAAAGAAGCTATTCGTTGATAAAGGATCTGAGTTTTATAACAGAAATGTTAAGCCATTATTTGAAACTGTTTATTCCACAGAAAATGCTGGCAAAGCTGTAGTAATATAGAATACTAATATAATAGTAGAGAGGTTTAATAGAACTTTAATAAATAAATTATTCAAGAAATTTACTGTGCAAGGTAATCAGAAATGGTTGAAGATATTACCAGGAATTGTAGATCAGTACAACAATAAAGTTCATTCAGGTATTGAAGAAACTCCAAAGAATGCTTCTGACGATCCTGATTTGATACGAAAGAAAATATTCGAAAATAGTTATTCGAATGAGAGTAATCCGAATTTACAGAAACGTAAGCCGAAATTTAAGATTGGAAATAAGGATATTCAAATATAAAAATAAATTCGAGAAAGGCTTTGTTGGCTATTGGACTAAAGAGATATTTGAAGTTTCTAAAATAAATCAAACTTATCCGATTACTTGTGAAATTAGAGATTTAGATAGTGAGGAAATCAGAGGCCGATTTTATGAAAACGAATTACAAATAACCGAGCTTTAACCTTTAGGTGGCGCTATAGCTACACTCTAAAAAAAATCGGTGCTCCCAAAAACCAAATTTGGTTTTTCAGCTTGTCCACAGAGGGGAACCGATTTCGGTTTTCCGGAAAACCAAAAAAATTTGGTTTTCCAGACATCCAAATCAAGTTGGTTGTCCAGAAAACCAAAACATGACTGAAAAACCAAAAATGGTTTCTCAACTCAAAACGGCATACTTCATTGAAGAACCCAATTCGGTTTTTCAGGAAATCTAAATTGGTTGCCCGTATTTCATTACTCTACCTTATTGGGAACCTAGTTTGGTTTTTCAGAAAATCTAGTTTGGTTTCCCATCTTTTCCATTAAACGATTGAACCCAATTCGGTTATTCAAAAACCTAGCTACATTGATTTTCTATCCCAGTCTAGTATACCGCGCGTACATTAAGAGTATAATTCGTCTATCAAATAATATTGATAACAGTTTTCAATAAACATTCATATAATACATTTGCTGAATTGTATTAGCTTTCTCATGTAATCGTACATCTTTATCCGTTTTAGTTATCCCAATGGCTGATGAAAATTACGCGTACACGTATTTACTGAGACATTACACCATTCAATTTGCTTTCAGATTTTTAAGAAATATTTAAGCTTATAGCTTTGACCTACACATAAGGTTAGTAGTTACGCATTATGATTGAATGCAAAAGTCATTTCTAAGCAATATCGACAGCCATTATTTTTTTAACAGAATGGTTAGAATACAATCATTCTCTTTGATGATAAAAAAAAACATTTAGGCAATTTACAATAGAGTGCAGCTCAAAACAAATTTAGGAAATGGGATAATTTTGCAGTTGCAGGGGACCAATTTGGTTGAGCGAATGACGAAATTTTCAAGAAGGCCTTAAGAGATTGTTTAGTTTTTTTGGGGTAGCAAATGTCAAAAAGAAAGTAAGCGGCCACTATCAACGAACGCCGCTGGATAGGTCTGGCACATTACTGATAACCATGCCATCCACGTACAGCTTTAGTGCTGAGGCATGGGAGGAGATCCAGTATCGAAATAGTCGGTGTCGGGTTTGTCGGTATCTGAAAGATGTAAAAATAATGTTACGGTAAGAGTAACCTACCAGTACAGTACATGGTATTGATGTCAAATGCGGAATATTGATTTTGCACATGCACCTACTTGTACTGTATAAAAACGAAGATGTTGCTTTCATATACGAGTATATGAAAGTCGCTTGATTTTATAATAAAAGACTTCCTGATGTATTGTGTTATGATTGGGAGGAAACGCCTGCTCTATTAAGGTTTAGCGATTGTTGTTGTGGATTTTGTGGCGTATTGGGGTGTAGGTTGGTGGGAGGTGGAGGGTTGGTGTGGAGTATTGGGAGTTGGTGGGATGGTCTTGAGTGCGCGCGGCGGTTATGTACGATCGTGACGCCATGTGTGCCAGCACAGTAGGGTTTTGCAGGGGTGGTCGTTGCGCGAATTTTTTCAGGCCCCCCAACCTGGACACCGCGAAGGATTTAATGGTCGCACGCTGTGCCTTGAGCCATGGGCCCGGGACTGGTGGTGTCTCACGGTCAAAGACCAAGTTAGGGCAATAGTGGTATTAATTAGTTACTCGAACTCGTGACGTGAATATTACTGTAAGATGGTTTACGCAAGGTTGTGGGGTGTGATACACTTGCGGCATGATGGAGGGGAAGGCCCAGCCCGACACGAAGTGCCATCGGTTGTTGCGATATGGTGGTCATAGAGGAATGTAGGGCCCTCGGAAGTGCGCCCCCTGGTGGGTGGAGGCTGCCCCGTGATTGTGGAGGTCACCCTGTCTCTCAATTGTGCACAGGCTACAACGGGCAAATGTTTAAGGATGGTTTTGATGAATTAGGGAAGACGTTTGGTCTGATACTGCCTATGATTCCCTTGTGTGGTGTGATCTGGGTTCCTCCGGCTGAGCTCAGTGACGCAAGGGCTTTAACGTTGGTTCCGCTTTTGTCTGCGGCGCTTGAGCTGGCGCGTAGAGGCTTTAAGGGTGTCTCCTTTGGGTGTAACCAGCTTCAGACTCTTATGCGAGGACGTGGTGGCTTGTTGGGCGGGTATGGGGGTGTCTCGCTGACCAGGGGGGGTCGGGTATGGGGTGTTGCATGACGCGATGACTGTAGCGGTTACGGGTCAGTTTCGCTGCCGATGACGGGGAGGGTACGGTCGACAAACCCGTAGCTATTTTCCGTCCCCTGGGCCCGGTCAGGTCCAAGTATCACGAAGTACCAGATAGGTTGATGAGGTTTACGGTCTAGGGTTCCATAGCAATGTGTTCGAGAAGAGTGACGAAGCCCGTAAGTGCCCGGCCTTCCCGGTCATTAGATTCACGCCCCCTTGGACACTGCAGGCCAAGGATTCCGGTGGGCGTTTGCTTGGGAATATGGGAATCTGGACACAACGGAGTTTCCGAAGGGAATACGGTCCCCCCCCCGTAACCTAGGTTCGAAGTTTAGCTCTATTATTCACGTCTCGGATCTCTTGCTGGATATCGCTGCATCCCCCTAGTGGTGTGGATCCGTGGATCGGGGATGGCGCTGGTATAGATATTCCGCGGGTAATGGTTTGCTGGCCTTCATTGGTGTCATGCAAAGACATCGATCGGGACCTTAGGGGAATGGTAGCGCAACCATCGTGACTTAACATGGTTTTTTGTGGGGAATTTAATAGGAAAGGCATAGGGGGGGAGTTGTGAGAAAGTCCGGGTATGCTGAAGTGGCGATGCTGTGGAAGATTATCGGTCAGAAGGGTTTGAGGAACACGCGAAGAGGCGAAGGGCGGCGGAACTGAATTGGACAATAAACTCGGGTTGGAGGCATGAGGAGGAGTCAACCATGGTCGATTAGAGTTTCGGCGGCGCCACGGTGAGAGCCCGTCGTGGCTAGCCGGGGGGCTGGGTAATAGGCCCTGACCTGACATATGAGCCCGAACAGTCGTAGCTCATATCGGGGTTTTAATCCAATACGGGACTGGACCGCCCGGGGGACCTATTCGGGTCCACCAGATCTTTGTGTATGAATTTTCTTCATTTACGTTGGGGAAGGTCCTCTTGGTTTAATGCGGGCCCGGCGTTCGATGAGTTGGGGCCCACGGGACGGGTGCAGCGTTTAGTGTAGTGGTGTTTGTTCTATTTCATGATTCCCACCTGGGTCACCCCACGTGCTGGTCTGTCTCAGATTTCATGTTGGCTAAGGGGCTGCTGCTTGGTATCTTGACCCTGGCTTTACTTTGGGGCTTATTTTTGGTGGTCTGGTGCGGCGGCAAAAGGTTGGGGGAAGGTTGGGGTGGTAGTATACCGGTTCATGCTGGCGTGCGGTTTAGGTATGTGGATGTTATGTCTGTGTTTTTGGCGCGTGAATTGTGGTTAATGACGGCGCTATTCAATGGGATGTTCTGATGTTAGAGTAGTGTTGTAGGATGGGTCGGGACTTAGATTGTTTTTTGTGCGATTTTTGGGCCGTAATTGATAATTTTATGCTAGGTCGGAGTGGGGGGTGTTTTGGCGGGTAATGCCGATGAGAGTACGTGTTTACTACGGGAGGTTCGGGCGGTGATGGAGTGAGCTGGTCCGTGTATTTGTGTTAAGTAGTATTTATTTGTGGGGGTCGGTTCTTTTTTCACCATAGGTGATTGGTGGACGGTTTCAGTAGATCAGCGATTTCGGGAGCTTGCTCAAATAGCTGGCTGCAGGTGGTTCTGGAGGGTGCATTCTGTCTTTTAGGAGCAATGGTCCGTGCGAGTGAGGTGAGGGATTCTATCTAATCAACATAAAAATTGAGTATGTATCGTTCGGGTCTGGTGTGGTGCGGTCCGTCTTTGGGGGGTAGCATAACAGGAGGTCTGTAAGTTGGTTGAAGTTGTTTTGTTTGCTTGGAGTCTGGTTCTTAGGGTTATGGGTAGAACGGGTGGGTTGATTGTGAGACTTATACTTGGTTCTTTGGCCATTGTTTAACGGTTTAAGCGGTTAATGATTATCTTCTTGTGTAAAGGCGTGAATGTAGGTTGGTATGGGTGTGCTGGGGTTGATTTGTGAAGTGGGAAAAATGACGGTTCGTGGGGGGGTGCGAAGCGTGGGGTTTTGATTATAGATCGTGGAGATAAGTCCAAATCGGTTTGGTTACTCGATCCACAGGTATAGTGGTTAGTAAGGTGGGTCTTTGTGTTTTCGGATGAGTTTTTGGGAAATTTCAGGTTAGCGGTTTAAGGGATTTTTGGGATTTTTTGGGAGTTAAGTGTTATCTATGAGTTGGGGTGAGTGGAGGTGGTGTGTTGATGGAGGTTTTGAGTGGAGTTGAGGGGGGTTAGAGGGATATTTAGCGTGTAGTCTCGTGGGGGCTTGAGCATTTTGGTGGGAATCAATCGGGTGTCTCATTGACATTGGAGCTTTCGTTTTGGGGCATTTTGGGGGTGTGTTGGTGGTTTGGGGGCGATGGGCAAAAAAGTTCTTTGTGAAACTAATAAAAGTATACTAATCCATACCCCACCAAAAACATACATAACTACGCAAAGAAGATAGAAACACTGTAATAATCCGCAAATGTGCACGACAACACTTTCAGCGGAGACCAGCTGTGAATGAAATAAAAGTGAAAATGAAACTTACCTCTCGTACGGCATGGGGAATACGACGTCATTTCATTGTAGATCCTGGAACAATCTTCACTGATAGAAACTAGTGATTGAGTTGCAACGTATTTAGAACTTTGTAAGTAATTGAAATAGTTTGTACATTTTTTGATGTAAAAAACTAATTTCAATTGTTGCTTTCTTCAAATTCAAAACGGATGACGTCATTCCTCCCCAACTGAACTGGGAAATATTTCCCTCAAAGTTCAAGGGTCAGGGAAGAAGAAGTTCAGCAGGCCACATGTGTTTCTCAATGCGAGCAGCGAGTGATGTTATTTCCCAGTCTGAATATATGCCATGATGTTTCCGCACAGCATGTTGTCCACATGATTCATTCATGATTCTTATCCAAGGATGTGTGGAGTTCAATCAGTGCTTATAATCGCTGTTACTCTCGCCGAACTTAGTATTTCACCTGTGCGGTGCCATTAGATGATGTAATGTTCTTTTCTTTCCTCGAGTTCTTATCTCATTCTCATCCGTTTCTTACTCCTGTGGGTTTCCAACTTGTTTAATTTATAGAATGAAATAATATGAAGTAGCAAGTACTAACACTAGACAGTGTCCAACAGCTTCTGATGCTGTCTGTTATTATTATTGTCTATTATTGCCGTATTTTCCACACAGAAGCCCACGGACTTTTACTTGGCACTACCTAAATCACAATTTAAGTTATTAATTTAATACAATTTTATTTCATCAATTAATGTATGCAATTGAAATACAATTTGCCCAATTAGGCTAACCCCAATTATCTACATAGTATACAAACTTGTGTATCGTTGGTTAAAATTCTATTTGAGGAAAATTAAGCTAATATCCTACAACAAAACGTGAACCAGTCATGAAATCTATTGAAATTTAATGTAAAATCTTAATTATAGAACAATAAATGAACAAGTCATTCGATACACTAGATCATTGAGATGTTTCAGAACATGATAATCAACACATTTTTTTGTGACAACAATATAATAAGACACTGATCATTTTTCAGATCAGTGCGGTTTGAAATTAGTACTCGTAAAATCACTCTTGCTGCATTCTAGCTTTTATTGGAAGAATTGTCAGTTTTGGACGTTTAGAAAACCAAATCGGTTTTCCAGAAAACCAATTGGCTTCCTTAAAAACTAATTTGGTTTTCCAGAAAACCAATTGACTTCCTTAAAAACCAATTTGGTTTTGTAGAAAACCAATTGACTTTCCCAAAAACCAATTTGGTTATCCAGAAAACCAATTGACTTCCTTAAAAACCAATTTGGTTTTGTAGAAAACCAATTGACTTTCCCAAAAACCAATTTGGTTATCCAGAAAACCTTTTGGTTTTCCAGAAATCCACCTGGTTTTCTGGAAAACCAATTGAAAACCAATTTTTTTTAGAGTGTAGCTTCGTTTGAACTTTAATTACAGTAATTGGAACCAACGTTTCGAGAATTCAATTCCCTTATTCAATTCTAACATAATATCTAGAAATGGTACTCCTTTTTGTAATTTATACAAAACATATATACGTGCACATAATTGACCACAAAAAGTAGTTCCTGGTGTTTGAATTTGAAACGTATTGTATGTTCCATTGCAAGTATTTCTCTTACTTCATTTGTAGGTGGAAGTCCGTAAGAGTCAAAATATTATCTACATTTTTATTAGACATACCTGCTGACCAATGTACTCCTTTTTGATCTGACGTGTGGAGATTTGTTACGAAATTTACAGTTGGCATATCTTTTAGCAAACGTAAGTCATCCCTCATCAATATGTGAAAATTCTTTATTCCCAATTGATTAGCCATTTTCTCTAAGTCGAAATTTGTCGTGGTTTGTTTGCCATATATTTTTAAGAACTCAGTTAGACTTTTCATTTTTCATAAAATAAATTCTATTTCAGAAGTTTCTGAAAAGAATTGTTTGCCGACATGAGATTATGTGACATCTGATAATGAGAGACAATCTGTATGACTCAGAGCTTTGTTACCTCTAGCGAGGCGACTTCTAGCGCATTATGCTCGAGACCATTGTCTGCCACAAGCAGCAGCGGTTGCCATTAGGAGCAGATGCTGCCACGTATTGTCAATGTCATTCTCTCACTGCGTGCATTCACTCTGTGAGCGTTCTACCTGACTGTGACTGCTTACGAATCATCTGTGACTGTCTATAATTTATCCGAGACCTAAACATCGAAGCTGTGTCAAAAATGAGTGCTTCTATTCATCGCGAATTCCTCAAATTTTGTGATCAAGTACTTCCACTCATCAAAGATGAGAAGAAATTTTTTTTCAAAACTCTTGTTGTAAATCATGAATTCTATTTTCAAAAGAAGATAAAACCAGAAAAAGGAGACAAGAAAAATGAGATTTTTTCTGAAATAAGAAACTCATTTTCATCAGGACAATTAATCCAACGACAGCTCGACGTAAGTGCACAGGTGACATGCACTATCCAAAACTGTGTTACAACCCTACATTCTCTAATTTGTCAAGAAAAAGTACACAATAATTCTTCCTTATCAATTGCGATTTGCCAAGGATTTGTGTTATCTAAATTAAAATCAATAGAACATTTATCAATGGTAGCCTTTACTCAAAAGTTGGAGAGTGAATATATCATTAAATTCTCAAGAAGGTATGTAACGTTTTTGATAAAAATTATATCGCCTTTCTCAAGCTAGCACAAAACTTCAAACATGTACTTTAAGCATATTCTATGTTTTCAAAAACTTTAAGTATTTTGAAGATTATTTTGAATTTGAAAAAGAGAAACAGTTGCTTCAAATTAGCTCAGGGATATTTTCTTCACAAGAATCCAATCAAGCATCTGATATGTCAACTGGACTAACGCAGGAATTAGAGACACAACATATACAGGAGCGCCAAACACAAAATGAGTAGTATGTATTGACAATCATTTTATGTAACAGAATAGAAAAATGGGAATGGCATTCGCAGTTTATAAATAAAACAGTGGTTGCTTTTTCTTGTATTGTAAGACTTTGCTATATTATGTGAGTAGCATGCATTAACATTTTATTTTGTGAGACGGAATAAGAGAATGGGAATGAGCATTCGCAGCTTATAAATGAAACATTCTTTATTTTTTCTTATACTGTGTGACTTCTAGCATATTATTTGACGTAGTGGTGTGTATTGTCAATCATTTTATGTAACAATAGAAAAATGGGAATGCCATTCCCAGTTTATGAATGTAACATTTTTCTAGTTGTCATATATTTACTTTGTAATCTAAACTACTTGCACATATATGTGAATAAAATATTTTCTAAAGATGGAAATGTGTTTTCATTTTGCATCAAGTTAAAGCTGTAGCAACTACTGGAATTACTAAAACACCCGAAGTTATTATAACTGTGAATACCCCTAAACTTACTGTTATAAAGATTCCAATACCCTGTGTTACATTCTCAACTTTAGACCATCTCTCTCTTAATTTATCATAATGCTCTAATCTTAATGATAATTGAGATTCCTTATCTTTCATATACCTAACTCTATCTTTGTGCTTTTCTCTATTCATTTTTTCAATGTCCATTTCACTTGTCTTTAATTGTGATAACGAAGGATATATTCTCGAGGTTCCTTCCACTTTCGTCCTTTCTTCCACTTTTGAAGTTTCCATTTTTTAATAAATATTTTGATGTTTTTTGGTCTATGTGAAAAGACTACGTAAATTTTTGACCACGTGCTATTTTGAGACAACTTAAATTTTCGACCACGTGAAATTTTTGAAACCTCTTTTCAGTATATGAAAAAACCCCAACGAGCTTAAAACTGTTTTTTTGAATTTATCCTTAAAATTATTTTTATTTATAAAACTCTTTTTCAGTGTATGAAATATTTCCTATACTCATTCTGGAGGTATATTATTTTCTTTTTAGTTGTCCTGAATCGGTCATGTATTCATTTTTTTGCATTTTTGGGGTACCTTATTTTTTTTATTTTTTGCTTGTCCTAGAACGGTCATATATACATTGCTTCTCTCACCTTGTTCCTGTTATCAGTTGTTATTTGGTCCTGTAGAAGAATACCGAAATATCGACTTCAAGATTTTTTGATTCCTGATTTAGTCAGCGGCATATCTTATTCATAAATATATACAGGAATGGCCACTCTTAATCAAATGTATTGTATTCTTAGGTGTTTTCCTTGTACAGTGAATTTTTTTTAACATAGTATTCGAAAAATACAATTCTGCGTCCATACCCGATGGACCTGCTAAGCCTCTCGCTCGTGTTGCAGCTTTCATAACCAGTTGCTCATCAATCTCAGAGAGAGAGAGAGAGAGAGAGAGAGAGAGAGAGAGAGAGAGAGAGAGAGAGAGAGAGAGAGAGAGAGAGAGAGAGAGAGAGAGAGAGAGAGAGAGAGAGAGAGAGAGAGAGAGAGAGAGAGAGAGAGAGAGAGAGAGAGGAGAGAGAGAGAGAGAGAGAGAGAGAGAGAGAGGAGAGAGAGAGAGAGAGAGAGAGAGAGAGAGAGAGAGAGAGAGAGAGAGAGAGAGAGAGAGAGAGAGAGAGAGAGAGAGAGAGAGAGAGAGAGAGAGAGGAGAGAGAGAGAGAGAGAGAGAGAGAGAGAGAGAGAGAGAGAGAGAGAGAGAGAGAGAGAGAGAGAGGAGAGAGAGAGAGAGAGAGGAGAGAGAGAGAGAGAGAGAGAGAGAGAGAGAGAGAGAGAGAGAGAGAGAGAGAGAGAGAGAGAGAGAGAGAGAGAGAGAGAGAGAGAGGAGAGAGAGAGAGAGAGAGAGAGAGAGAGAGAGAGAGAGAGAGAGAGAGAGAGAGAGAGAGAGAGAGAGAGAGAGAGAGGAGAGAGAGAGAGAGAGAGAGAGAGAGAGAGAGGAGAGAGAGAGAGAGAGAGAGAGAGAGAGAGAGAGAGAGGAGAGAGAGAGAGAGAGAGAGAGAGAGAGAGAGAGAGAGAGAGAGGAGAGAGAGAGAGAGAGAGAGAGAGAGAGAGAGAGAGAGAGAGAGAGAGAGAGAGAGAGAGAGGAGAGAGAGAGAGAGAGAGAGAGAGAGAGAGAGAGAGAGAGAGAGAGAGAGAGAGGAGAGAGAGAGAGAGAGAGAGAGAGAGAGAGAGAGAGAGAGAGAGAGAGAGAGAGAGAGAGAGAGGAGAGAGAGAGAGAGAGAGAGAGAGAGAGAGAGAGAGAGAGAAGAGAGAGAGAGAGAGAGAGAGAGAGAGAGAGAGAGAGAGAGAGAGAGAGAGAGAGAGAGAGAGAGAGGAGAGAGAGAGAGAGAGGAGAGTTAGAGAGAGAGGAGAGAGAGAGAGAGAGAGAGGAGAGACAGAGAGAGAGAGGAGAGAGAGACAGAGACAGAGAGGAGAGAGAGACAGGGAGAGAGAGGAGAGAGAGACAGAGAGAGAGAGGAGAGTGTGAGAGAGAGAGAGTGAGAGAGAGAGGAGAGAGAGAGAGAGAGAGAGAGAGAGAGGAGAGAGAGAGAGAGAGAGAGAGAGAGAGAGAGAGAGAGAGAGAGAGAGAGAGGAGAGAGAGAGAGAGAGAGAGAGAGAGAGAGAGAGAGAGAGAGAGAGAGAGAGAGAGAGAGGAGAGAGAGAGAGAGAGAGAGAGAGAGAGAGAGAGAGAGAGAGAGAGAGAGAGGAGAGAGAGAGAGAGAGAGAGAGAGAGAGAGAGAGAGAGGAGAGAGAGAGAGAGAGAGGAGAGAGAGAGAGAGAGAGAGAGAGAGAGAGAGAATACTATATTCACGGCAAATTCATGCATGTGACTAAATACATTAACATCATAACATCATTCATAAATAACATAGAAAATTAAAGGAAAATAAAACAAAATGAACGAGTTCGTAGTCCTTCACTGTGCCACTCCACTTGTCTGCCTTATGTACTTTCGAATGGCTTCCAAAGCACTTACCGATTTGTGATGACGAACTCTAGCATCCGATGGAATTCTGTTCCAGAAGCTGGCACCAAAATAGAGGATAGAATTTTTCCCATACTTGACAGTTCTAAATTTGGGCTGTTGGAAGACGCTTCTGTGAGACTTATCTGGAGCAGGACAGAAAATGTGCATGAGAGGAATAGGAGCAATACCTGGCTCTTCCATACTAGTGGTAATTAGCTTATGTTCCTTATGTTCCTCATTCTTATAAACAGTCGAGGAGTTTTGAATTGATTTCATGAGTCGGTGTAGAGTCAAATACCAGCACTCAAGCAGACTGCATGCATTCAAGGATACTTGCAATGACTCTATAGGAGATGTGTAATCCATCATGCTGTGTCGAAGGCACCTCGCATACATCATGTCAAGCTTACGCTGTGCAGATGGTGATGCAAATAACAGAAGCGGTGAAACATAGTCGAAATGAGGCTTTACGAAAGTTTGAATTAAACGCCACCTAACTTTCTTGTTAATAAATTTCTTTACACGATTTATGCCGTTTAGCTTCCATGCAACTTTGCGAGTAATAGTTTTGACATGATCCTCAAAAGTAAAGGACTTGTCGATCGTGACACCAAGCAATCGGAGCTCACTCGACTGTTCAAGAGTCTCGCCCTTAACTTTGAAACGTAGATCTTCCGAGCGATCACCCCATGCGACACATTGACATTTCTCGCTGTTCATTTTCATGCAGTTTTTGTCTAGCCATCGCCAAGTTACATCTAATGTCTGAGTTGCTAGTTTCTGAACACGAGAAAGACTATCACCTGCTATCCACATCGTGATGTCATCTGCATATATAGAGATATTTACACCCAATGATTGAATCAAAATGATGAGATCATTTAGATAAATGTTCCATAATAACGGTCCTAGCTGAGAACCCTGGGGAATTCCTTTTGTCATGCTGTAACATTTGTCAAACTTTTGTCCATTCATTCTCACATACATGTAGTTCTCTCTGCCACTCAGATATGATCTCATGATACTTAATGCAGTGCTTTGTAATCCATAGGCTTTAAGCTTTTGTAGAAGCAATTCGTGAGATATACTGTCAAAAGCTGCACTCAGATCTAGCGCAATAACAGCAACTGTTTTCTTTTTGTCGATGCTAAGCTTCCACGACTCAGTCATAAACACAAGGGCACTCTCAGTACTGTGATTACGTTTGTAGGCAAATTGGCATGGTGATAATTTTGGAATAATGAAGCGAGACAGTTGCAATGTCAAAATAGATTCAAATACTTTTGAAAACTGATTCAGAACGGTCACGGGTCGATATCGATTAACATCACATCGATTGCCACCTTTACAAACAGGCGACCAAAGACCCCGTTTCATAGTCGATGGAAATTGTCCTGAAGAAATGCAAACATTGAAAAGATATGATAGCACCATGGAAATAACAGGAGCGGAGATTTTAACAACACTAGCTGGAATTCCATCTATGCCGGTTGACTTGCCGCTTTTGACTTTTGTCTTGATCACATCTTCAATAGTGGATTGGGATATCCTCATGAAGCTGAAATCGTCCCTTTCCACATTGTCCGTGATAAGCTTCGTGCTGAGATGGTCTGAAAATTTGCTTTCAGTTCCTCTTTGAGTTGAACTTTCGGTACATATGCTTTCAAAATGCATACCTAATTCATTCGCAATCTTCTTTTCATCGACTATGATGCGGTTTCCATCTTTCAACATAATTTTGGTGTGATCTCTTTGATTCTTCCCTCTCAAGTATGTCCCAAATGTTCTGTAGAAGTCATGTACATCTTGTGAATCACATTTATCGTTGAAGTATTTAGTTGCTGCCTCTCTGTTTAACTTGTTTTCTGTTTTTTGCCACATAAGTTTTTGTTTCCATGCATACGAGCTTTTGTCTCTATTCCCAGATATCATGGGGGTTCTGTTAAGCCATTTGTGTTTCTGACGTCTAGCGTAAGCGATATCAGAATTGAACCATGGATGCCCATCTGATTTGATTTTTACTAGCTTCCAGGGTGCATGATGATCTAAAATCTCTGTATACAATTTTTCAATGTAAAAAGCTGTGTCGTCTACCTCATCAAATATCTGGCAAACTTGAAATACAGGTAATGCAGCTGATAATTCTTTAAGAAGAGCAACTGGTTCAAAGTCTTTGAAAGATCGACAGACGAATGTTCGCTTGAAAGAGGGCGGACAGTTACAATTTACTATTGATACGACCATGCAGTGATCCGACAAATCCGGATCATGAACTTTCACATCAGATATGAACTCACTTCGAGCAAGTACAAGGTCAATGCATGATCCGCTAGCTGGCCTGGTTACTTCTTGAACATGACACATAAGGTCAAACTGATCACAAAGTTCCTCAAGTAGATCAGTATTGCTTTTACAATGGGATTTCAGAGAGCATAAATTCACATCACCGATCACCATAACTTCCGGTTCTACGGCATTTGAAATGTTGAGGACACGATGCATTTCTTGACGTGCAAGAGTTAGGGATTTACTTGGTCTACGGTAGATGCATAGAAGTACAAATTTCACATCAGTGGCTATGATATGGATGGCAACAGCTTCAATTGCAGATAGAGTCTTGCCTTTGTCAGTTAACGGAATTTGAGTAGCAGGAAGGGTATCCCTAACGTAAAGTAGCGTACCACCATGCTTCTTTTTTCCAGATTGAAATGTTCTGTAATTGTTCATAGATAATTCTACATCAGTTGTACTATGATCAAGTTTTGTTTCTTGTACACATAGAATATCTAGTTTCACTCTTTCAAGGTATTCATGTTTGAGAACTTTCAAAGGTCGATCATTTTCTTTTCTGATCGAATTTACATTAATTTGACCGATACATAATTTTTCCTTTTGACTTCTTCTGAATTTCGATATTTCTTCATAGGTCAAATACATGACTTCATACATCAAAATACAAGTCTGTAGAAGAGGAAATGAAACGTGTATCGTTTCAAGGTTTCATTATCATGTCTGCTGACCATCAAAACAGAAAACTTCAAAATTGATTGAGCGATGGGACTCGAACACAGGACACCTGATAATGTAATCCAGTCGTAATCCCCACGACTATACCGCCAACACAAAATCTTTCTCAATATGTTGGACTGAATCTTGGAATTCGGTTAGAGTGACGCGGAACAGGTGAGGTTGACTTTCGATACGTGACTTCGCGAAAACATATGACAAAGATAGGAAATATGAATTTTAGGGATTTCGAATCATCAAACATATAAGATAGTATGAGGTCAATCGGTCCATTGAGAAGCGAAGTATCCTCAACTTCTGCAGGAGTTGGATGTCTGTCATTCAATTCACTAAAGCTTTTGAGACATTCTTACTCAACATCAATCCGACACCTTCGTATTTTCTATTATCGTGTCTCTGCCTGAATAGATCAGAGTCCTTCAGTCTTCGAGCTTCTCTTTTCCTGCAATATTCCATCTTATTTCATCTTAAAGCCAGAATATCAAGTTGATGATTAAAGAATTGCTTCTCAAGTTGTAGTAATTTGCCCTCTTCATTGTGTGATCTAACATTCCATGTTCCAATACGTAATTCAGTCTTTGTATTCACAAACCGGGTGATTCTTAGCACCCCCTTGTGCCCGGTACTGGGGACCATGTTTATTTGATTCGTAGCCATGGATTTAATGGGAGAATCTTTGAGAGATTAATTGACCAGAAAACAGTGTCAAACGTGCTAGGAATGACACCGCGCAGTTCCCACCTAACTAAGGCTAATGACCCCGCCGTTGACATCCTGAAGTGGTTCCTCTTCCGGGCGTCCTTATGATAAATAGTCCATAAAACAGTTTATCATTCTTGACCTATACTTCTCCTACCACTGCCCCGCTGCCAGCAGTGGGTTGCCGGAGTGCGGTCCTTCACCACTAGTACCAGACCTATCCGCCAAGGTAAGACCTGTCATGAGCTTAAGCTCCAGACGGCATAGCCCTGGTACGACTACGTTCACACCTCTCCGCCACTATGAGGCCGCAGGTTGAACTTTAGGAGGGTAAATAGATATACTACACAGTATATACTATAGTCACAGTATATACTATAATTACAGTATAGCACAGACAATATACAGTGTATGCTATAAGCAACATCTAGTTTCCAATCCGTTACACCTTACCGGAAATAAGTACAGTGCGAGAAATCTCTCTAAATCATAACTTGTCATTGAGTCTTCCGATAACACGATATAACCACGGTAAGTCATTTAAAGAAATGAAAATAACAGCAGATGATAAAGCATAAGATAAGCTCTAGCTTTAACTACCTCAACCTCATGTAGGCTGCACTTACAACACAATGTAAAGCATAGACGTAGATAATAGTAATTGTTAATTTCTATGATGTAAAGTATGTAGCATGCTGTATAGGTCAAACTTCCGCATCAGATCTAAAGCTGTAGAATTTACTTCTTGGAAGTTCTTTAAAATGCAAATAAAATCAGAGCATGACGCGAATGATGTCATCTTGAGTCTTTTTCTTCAAACGAGTCTCTGCAAACGTAACTATTGTTTTTTAAAGCTGAACTTTTAACATATCAATATACAGCTGGCATAATGAAATGGACTATTCATGCATTTGATGAAGAATTTTATTTAAACCTTAACAAAATTTTGAGATACATCCAAATCACATATTTTATAACAATGATTGGTACTTATTTTTCTCTCAGAAATTGCTTATAGGAACAATAAAAACAAGATTTTAATGTAAGCATTTCATGCAGCAAATGAATGAATACATAGATTTTATTGATATTTCTGTATAAAGTGATTTCAAAGACTGGATGATCAAAATGAAAAGGTTGACAAATCCACATCTACTATTCTCAGAAGTTTGTGGAATGATGTTGTTTACGCAGAGAAGAGCTTACATGATCAAACATCGGACAGAGACAAGAGTTCATCTGAGTGCGACACCGCATGTGATTAATTTAACAATACAATCCAAAGTTTCAATTGAATGAGTACACTTTACCTTTTGAAATTGAATCAGAAAAAATTGAGAATAATTTATTCAGAGCTAAATTTCATTTTCCTTTCAGTACATATCAATAAAACAAGAAGAGTGGGAGAACTTAGGAGACAAGCCTTTTCAGTAAAATCTACGCCCTGCTGCACAACAATTAATGACAGATTGTGTGATCGTCCATGTATGTATTTTAATGTAGCATGGTACCACTTATCACAAAGCCGGAAAGTCTTTCAGAAATTAGATTTCAATATCAAGGTTGTAAAGCGCTCAGAAAAATCCATGCGTCAACTATCGTCATTAAATCCTTTCAATAAGCATGTCTAACAGCCACGATGTATTTTTCTAGAAATCATGAAAGCATTACAAAGATACAAAGTCTCAGATACATGAAATCAAACGTCATTGATGTGAACATCAAAAACTAAGGTTTAAATCTAGTACAGCGGATTAGTGATTGCATGATCTGTCGAAAATAAATGCAATATAGAGCTACTGCAAAAGTTTTTCAGTTGCATTTCAGAAAAAACGATTCTGAGTATTTATCTCGAGAAATGTTGTGTCCAAAGACTGTATTTGTGCACACATAGGCTGCATTTATATATTTGGTCGTATGCAATTAAAATATTTCTATGTAGAATGACATTCTAAGCTAGTCTGGAGATTTTATGACTGATTATGATTTTAATTTAATTGGCTATTGTTGTGCTGCTACAATTGCAACTTTTTATGCTGATACTTTATCGATATATGATTGGTCAGAAAATAATGGACAAACATGGATAGAGAACTATTGTAGTAGGTGGGTGAAAAAGCAAAGACACGCCATCAATAGTCGTGCATAGACAATGGTAATCCAGAAAACAAAAGTCGCAAAGACAGCACTTTATTGGGCGAGCGCTTTCGAGTTGTTCCACTCATCCACAGGCATCATTAAACGGTAAATAGCAAGTTGATACTTATTTATACAGGTACTGTTCACAAAAATAGAATACTTTAAAATGTCTTGCATCAATTGTTTTCAATCCACTCAGACGTTTTGGATGCATGCAGCTTTTAAAATCAGTGGTGAAATTATTATTGAAGAATTATTGATATTATTATAGAAGAATGTCGTGAGACTATTTTCTCAACTTGTTACATGTTCTCTCAAAGAGTGAATGATAAACTGGGGTTCCCGTTTCACAAAAATAGAATGACCAAACTGTGTTCCATAAAAAAAGAATAATTTTCATGCTCTTCACGAACAAAACAAGAAAGTTAGTTTTTAGTGGCTGAACCCTTGGCGTTGATCACCTCTTGTGTTTTCACAGCACACATTTCATGGCACACAGCACGTTCTTCAAAGGTTAGCGAAGTGGAGCACATTGAACATGGTTCAAAAGTATCCCATTTCGCTCCCCCGGCGTGTGCCATAATTTTCATGCAATTTCCATTATAGGACTTTCTATGGTATTGTTAATTTCTATGGTTAATTCAATCTTCAAAACTATTGAAAATTATTGATTTTTCATAGATATCCGCTTTTGTGCTAATAATAACTAAATATACTCACTGACATAAATAATGAAACCAACTATCATTGACTTGAATGGAAGTTTGCTTCATTTTTTTCTATGGTTTGAGATGATATCTCGCTTTCTACGTATCACCATTAAACTCCATATGATGAGGGAGATGATATAGCACCATCAAATTTCAAAATTTGATATTGATCACAGTAACAGCTAGAAGTTGAACAGAATCACCACCTACTGCTGACCAGATTTGACTTATGAAATGGCGCACGATAACTTTACCAGAGGAATGGCAATTGGGATGATGCGTTGTGGGCAAAGTTCTACAACTGTTGCGAAAGAATTGAAAATTTCAAGGGTCGTTGTATGGAGGTGGTGGTGTCGTTGGAAAGCAGAAGGAAATGTGGAAAAGAAGAACGGATCAGGAAGACCAAGGGTATCATCCAAGCGGACAGATGCACGCTTAGTTTTAGCTGCTAAAAGAAACAGATTTGTGTCCGTCCCGAAGCTAATTGTGTACTAGAAGGTTGCTGGGAACGTTGCCTGTAGCGTTCGAACTGCATATCGAAGATTGCGAGAAGCTGGTATACAGTCTCGACGACCCGCTGTGAGAATTCCGCTGATCCTGGAACATCGAAGGAGACGAGTGACGTGGTGTCAAGGTCATCAGTCGTGGAGTGACAGTCAGTGGGAACGTGTTCTCTGGACTGATGAATCGAGGTTTACTCTCGATTTCAACGATGGTCGGATCCGTGTTCATCGCTTGCCAAGTGAACGATTTGCTCCATGTTGCGTCAAAGAACACGACCGGTACGGCGGCGGTAGTGTCATGGTTTGGGCCGGTATCTGGCACAATGGAAAAACACCAACAATCGTAGTGAAAGGAACATTGACAGGACAGCGATATGCCGACGAGATCGTGACACCGGTCGTGGTTCCAGCAGTGACATCGAATCAATTGATTTTTCAGGATGACAACGCAAGGCCCCATCGCGCTTCAGTGGTCTCTAACAGGATAGCAAGCAGTGGAATCCCAGCCTTGGAATGGCCCTCACGTTCTCCCGACCTCTCCCCCATCGAGCACTGCTGGGATGAACTTGGTCGCAGAGTGAGGGAGAGGTACAACCACCCACCAGTGTCTTTGAAGATGTTGGCCGACAGACTGATCGAGCAGTGGAACCTCTTAGACCTGGCATTCATCCAGCGACTGTGCTCATCCATGCCCTCACGCATCGATGCCTGTTTGGATCAGTGGCGGCTCGTGACATTTGGTCCAGGTGGGGCATGAGCATGAAATTTTTACATAATCAAAAATCTAGTCTAAAAGGATCTTATTTTGAAAATGAAAAGCAAAGAATATGTTAGCAACATGCTATACATGTATAAGTCTATGTCACTGCATTTAGTTACACGGTTGAAGCAACATTTTGTCTATCATTCAGGCTTTGAATAAAGATTACAGATACATAATGAATTAGTTTGAACTTCTTTCAACGCTGTACTCTTGGCATGTGTGTCAAGAAAGGTAAGGTGATCACGTTAGCGCATCATGTCAACACATTACATATTCTATACTTTCTTTGCAAAATTAGTGAAATACATGTGCAATAGGAAAAACAATGCATTTATAGAAACAATTTTTAATCAAAACTCTCAGTACTTTGAACAGAAAAGTCATTTGTAAAGAAAATCTGCTCGCCTGTTTTTGGCGTTTGCGAAAGTGTCAATAACTTTATCAATAAATAGAGAATCATCTTGTATAAGTCCTTTTCCAACGGAAATCGCTGCGAGAGCATTTAGGCGATCTTCTACCATGCTGTTTCTTAAACAGGTTTTGATTCGCTTAAGAGTTGAGAAACATCGCTCAGCCTCTGTACTCGTAACTGGAGAACTTAAAAGGATTTGGAGCATTTTCGTGGTCTCGGACATAGTCTCAGTCAAACAATTTGCCAACAAAAATCGGAAGAGTTCAGTACACTGTGTAATTTTACCAATATCGGAATCTTTCGAAATGACTTTCAGCTCAGTTTTTAGTTTAGATACCTGTATCATAGGGAAGAATTCTTTTACTGCCCTGAAACAATTCTCTAAGCGATCAGGCTGATCAGTGAAGGAATCAAATAGTTTTAGATCTACAATTTGCATGGCACAGATATGGTTTTGCGCATTGAAGCGCTGTGTTATTTGATCCTGTATTAAGTCAATGCATTGTAGCATTATCTTTTTCAAATTTTCACGATTTCTGCTATCACGAAAAATCTCATCAGAATCTTCAATCGAATTCGCAATATATGTTGCAATGCTGATCGAAATTTTGTAATACGATGTGAAGCCTCACTAGCCTGAATGCCACGTTTTTGAAGGGAAGAAAAGAGGCCATCCACATGTGGCATTATTTCCGAGAACCATTTCAAAAAGAAAATGAATTCCTTATCTAAAAGAACACCCTGCAGTTTTGAAGCATCTGCTACAGTAGCAGAATCCCAACAATTTGCTTCCTCAAGAATACGATTCATCACATGAAGCAAAATTTCGCTAGTTTCATTCACAGCATTAACAACTCGACTGTTGAAATTCCAACGTGTTTTTGAGCCTTTGGGCAAGCGCTTTCCAGATTCGTCATCTAGAAAATCCATTCTTTTTGAAGACTTGGAGAAAAAATTGGAAAAACACTACAAATTCGTGAAAAAGATCTGAATCCTAGGGTTTGACTTGCTGCAGGCTTGATGCAATACTAGATTAAGCTGGTGTGCGTAACAGTGCACATAATGGGCATTTGGAAAAGTTTTTTTAAGTAGTTTCTGTACACCACCCTCACTTCCTTTCATGGTATTCGCGCCATCATAAGCTTGCGCAATGAGTTGGTCGCGCTTTACATCAAATTTTTCTAGGATGCCGAGGATGCATTCAGCAAGCCCCTGAGCAGAACGATCTTTTACTTGCGAAAACTGAATAAAGCGTTCAGTGACAGTATTTGATGAATCCAGATAACGAAAAACAGTTACATTTTGACATTGAACACTAATATCAGTAGTGTCATCGCTGATAACCGCGACAAAAGGAGCGCTTTTTATCTCGGCTTTAATTGTCTCAATATAAACACTATAGATAGCATCTAAGAGCTCGTTCTGCATTGTTTTGGAGGTTCCTTTAAAAACCGTAGCATTTTGAAGATGGTCTCTTAGAAGTGAATCATAATTCCCGGTGTGTCTTACAATACTTAAGAAGACACCAGGATTTGGTGACGAATCGTCCTCTCGATGACCTCTCAAAGGAAGTTCCTCGTATCCACACAACAAGATACATTCCACTACTCTCTTGAGAATGTCCCTATTACGGCTCACCTTGTCATTAAAGCGCTGTATTTCCAGTTTTCGGCCTTTGTCGAATAGATCTCTGATATCTGATTTCCCAAATAATGACCATCTCATTGAGTTTGAAATGTGACTCTCGCAAGTCTCATGTTTCGTGACTTTTTCACCTAAATGCTTCAGATCATGTACACCTCTTTCACTCCACGTCCTATCGCTTCCATCGGAAAGAAGCAAACACGGAAAACAAAAAAGCGTATTATGCTCCTCGCTAGCCGTGAGCCACTGTATCTTCAGAAACCATTCTCGATTGAAGGTTCTTGTAATTCTACCATCCTTCTGAGTTAAAGCAAAATTTTCGGGAGTATGCCTCCCTAATCTCTTCACTTCGGCCTTTTCAGCATCAGTTAAGTGTCTAAAGGGCCCTTTCAATAAAAAATCTACAGTATTCATTCGGCGACTTTGGGAGTTAGACGTACTTTAAAAAGAGATAAATTTCGTGTACCGAACCGAAGGGTATTGTATGCTGATTCATGGACTGATCGCTCGTGCTAACCTCACATAACCTCACACAGTAAAAAGGGAATCACAATGCATTGTCTTTGCATTGACGGTTAACCAATCAGAAGCATTAGGGCTCCCTCTCGAGTGCCCATTCTGTGACGCATTCATCGCGTGTTAATTCTGTCTATTCGCTCAGATCGTGAAATGAACCACTCTCACGTCATCTCAATCTCGATGCTTGGGCGCGCCCATCAGTCTTGAAAACGATTGATGGATTCTGCTAGCGTCACTGTCGCGCAAATGGAATAGATGGACATGAAGTATAGTTGAAATTTATGATCAAGAAATAGAGTCTACTACTGATGTTGCTGGTTATTTAAGTTAGACAACATTTCCATAGGTGGGGCAGTGCCCCACCTGCCCAAATGGACGAGCCGCCACTGGTTTGGATGCTCGCGGTGGTCACACCCGTTTCTAACTTAAGTTGATAAAATCATGAGTATCAAATTAAATGTTTTTGAGTAAAGCATTCGAGTTCTCCTTTTACAAACAACAAACAAACGTACAGTACAACCAAGTTTAAGTCATAAGTATTCATATCAGGACTTGTTTCATTCTTTTTGTCACTGAGTAATAAATTAGTGTGGTTATACAGCTTCAGATCATTGAATTCTGAGCAATGGCTCAAGCTCGTGACGATGAAAGATTACAAATCATTACTTTGATGAACATGGAGAATTGTCTATGCGTGAAATGGCTCGTCGATTGAACTGTGATCAAAAAACAGTCAGCAGAAACTGGCAGCGATATCAAAAGTCTGTGGATTATCGGACGTTGCACTAAAATTGTGGGCGACCTACGACATTTGATGAAAGACAGTTACGGCAAATCAAGCGATTTTGTGTTGCAAGTTCAAGATCATCAGCTGCTGATCTATTAAACCAAATTGATGCTTCTGGAGACTGTATTGTAAGAGCTATGCAACGCACTCTCAATAGCATCGGTTGCAAAGCAATCAAGCCTAGACGAAGGCCATATCTGATTATTGACCAAATCAGACGTCGACTGCAATGGGCACGAGACCATCAACATTGGACGACTGATGACTGGAAACAAGTTTTGTTTACTGACGAAACAGTCATTGAGCTACGGGACGAAGCTCCTCAATATGTGAGAGTTGTCGGGGATCATGCATTGAGCCCTGAACTACTCCTTACTACTAGTGTGGGGCGTACATTTTGTTGTCGAGTGTATATATATTTCAATGTCATTTTGAACTCATTTTGTCCTTTCTTCTGATTGCAACAGATAATGATGTGCAGTACAAAGAGATTTCACTCCCATCATGTTTCCTAACAGAAATGATGCTTCTTCTCAAGGAGTGAAGTGACATTCATTATAAAAGAATCTTTCCCATTACGTTCCAACCTTTGCTTTGTAAAAATTCTTCAATTAATGAAAATTTTGGAAATCTAAGAAAGAATGAAATCTTTCAGAATGAAAGAAATGACGCAATAAATGCAGGCCACATCATATCTTGCGAAAAAAGGTTTAAAATTCTCCTTGCTTTGAAGTGTCAACCCATAATGATTACTGCATTTCACTGATAGACAGCGAAATGATGAAATTTGATGCGTTTCGCCCTATAGGGGCTCGTCAGTAGGCTCGGAATGGCCCAAACTAGCTTAAAATATCTAGAATGGCTGAACAAGCTGAAGGACTGGACAAAAGACGTGCGGGGAAACGCAGCGTCTACGGCTGCCAAAGAATTTTCGGGCTTAAATTGTTGAAGTGTGAGGACAGCCTTCTATTCATTGCCCAAGCAAAGTGGCACTCCGCAATCTTTATGATTCTGCATATAAAAGTAGCTTCACATCTTAATTCAATTAGAAATGTCTCTTTCTACATCATATTATATATTATTTATAATATTTCATTGTTCATCATTCCTTTTGTTGATGCGCAAACATTTCCCGAAAAGTCATAAATATTATGTTTCATTCAATAAAAACATTCTGAAATTAAGCTGCAGCCAACACAACAAAAAAGCCACACAACACAAAATTACTGAAAAATGAACAACAAAATTAAGAATAAAATCAAATTGAACGGAAATGCAATTTTAGATGAAGGAAAATTGTCCTTTAAGCGATGATTGCTTACAAGACTGCGTTGTATACAAAGCTGCTGTTAAGTCAAGAACAGATGAAAAGATCTATCTTGGTATGTGTGAGAAAATCAAGATACATAAATCACAAAAAATCGTTCTCAAGCTTTTCGTATATGAACGAAACATTACAAAATATATCTGAAAGCTAAATGATGAAAATCAAAATTACACCATCAAATGGGATGTCGTTTCCAAATCATCGCCATATACCAAATGCAGACATCGCAGAAAATATCTTCTACACAGTCTTAAGACCTCATGATGTTCAATGAATGTGAGCCCTTTGAATTCTAAAGTATCCTGTACTTCTGGTGATTATCTGTTTATTACCGTCTGATGATCGATTGTGTGAACAACAATCCGTGAAACTTATAGTCACAGATAATTAGCTTCACTTGTCCCGACTTAAAAAACTCGAATATATAAAATCAAAAAATAATGTTTTGCACTATTCCGAGTATACTTAGAGTTTCACGCTACATACGATCTTCATAGTGAAGTAAACATGAAACAAAGAAGCATATTGCACCTTTGTTTCATGTTTACTGCACTATGTTACTGCACTGCTGATGAAATGATAAGGATCGTATAATAATTTTTTTTAAATTAATTGGTCAAGTCTCATTTCTCCAATATATACGTATGTACATATGACAAACAATAGAACGTGCAAATGGAAATGATATCAAAAGAAAAACTCTCAAAGCAAAGACAAATTGACTCAAAGGCCCTGCCAATGCATTGACCTGCTTGACTGCTGAGAGACCACCTAAAAAACATCATTTTTATATTCCCTTTTGCCTAACAACTAGTCAGTTAGTTAGTTAGAAGTGTTTTATATTCTTTAGAATTGGATTAATACAAATCAGTTGCACGATGAGATAACACAAAGTAAAAATCATTTGTTCACAAATTTGCACATAAAAGGAAAAAAGGAGTCAGAGTAAAACTTTGACCGACATAGTGGCACACGAAACTTCTGAGAATAAGGAAGTCTTGGCGGTATGTTAGCACTGAGGAGATGATCAGGATTACAGATGTTGTTCCATAACTTCTTTGAACAGGCTAGACGACGCTGATAAAGTTCATCACTTCGACATGAGCACGACCACCCAGTACTGCTGTATTCATTGTAGATGATCCTGTGTGCTCGATTGCTTATCTTTTGAAGAGTAAGGGATTGTTGCTTGGTCATTCCAATGAAAACTGGGCAACAGTATTCCATCAAGAATCGAATGATTCCTTCAAATACCAAATGGAGGTCATCTTGGGAAATTATGGGTTTGATCCACCGAAGAATGTGAAGTCTTTGACAGCATTTTTTGCCAATATATTCAATATGAGTGCTCCAGTTCAGTCTGTTGTTCAGGTGTATGCCAAGTAGCTTAATGTCTGACACTTGATTGACTCCACTGCAATGGTTCAGGAGAATCGGGCGACGAGTGACTAACATGAACTTCGATTTATTCGTATTCATGCTCAAATAATTCCTTGAGCACCAGTTTTTAAAATTTCTTATTTCCTCAATGATGGCTTCAGAAATACAGTCATGATCATCCGATTGAATAGGTAATACCAATGTCACGTCGTCTACGTACTTTGTTACTGTGCACAATGGTGATGTAGCCTTGTAGTCGTTTATATATGAGCAGAAAATACTCGGCCCGAGAACGGACCCCTGAGGAACTCCCCTCTCCATATGTACAGAGCTTTTGAGCTTGCCGCCTATACAGAGTTATGCCGTGCGGTTTTCAAAATAGTTTTGGAGCCATCTTATAAAATCAACTGGGAACACATTGTGCAAACTTTTGAATTGCTAGACTATGGTCAATCGAGTCAAATGCATGTGACAGATCAAAACTTATGATGCAGACACCAAAGTTTGAACTGTCATCGTATGCCGAGGCAGCAGAATGAAGGATGCTTAGCAGTGCTGTTGTCGTTGAAGCATTTCTACGGAAACCATGTTGCTCTGGGCCAAATGATCTGTAAAACACAGGACTCAGGTTGTCAAGTACAATCGCTTCCAGAAGTTTGGCAGGCAGTTGAAGTAGCGTGATAAAACGCATCTTGTCAATGGTTGGAGGCGAACACTTTGGAATAGCAGCAATTGACCCGTTCTTCCATTTCATGGGAACAACTTTCGTTTCAATTGACTTTTGAAATATGCATGTCAAAGGTTCTGAGATTACATCAGCCAAGAATTTGAAAATTTTTGTCTGTATGCTCTCATCCCCAGATGACTTCTTCAGTGGCTGCTTCGCAAGCAGATTTTGTACCCTTGCCGTCGAAATAGAAATGTTCCAATCTTTATTGCTTGGCAATTGTTCGTTGCACAAGTTTGAATTTTCTTGTGCCGTACGTGAATTACCCTCAAATAACTGTCGTATACTGGCCGTTATACGCGAGACTGCGATGTCTTTATCACCGACTTGTGCGATCAGGGAATCCAGTGTACTGGATTTCTTCTTGCCTGCTTGCGAACCGACAAGATTCCATAAACCATTAGTTGAACTCATCATTTTGTCCGCCCAGATCTTCTTGGCTTTGATTATCTCGGTCTTTGCTTTTTGCTTCAAGTGATTGAATTTTGTCCAGTCTCTGTCGTGGTAGGCCTTCCAACGATCCATGATTATTGCCTTTGCAAGGGGTGTGATCCATTCTTTATCTTGCGTTGATATGGGAACATATCGCATCGGAATGTGTTGAGAAATGAGGTAGCTGAGGCAACTTGAAAACTTATGCAGCAGAGAGTCGACATCATGATCGTCGTTGAACAAAGATTTCCAATCGACGAGGCCAACATTATAATACAGCGTCTCAAGGTGAGATTGTCTCATATCGTATAGAGCATGCCAGCTCGTGATCTTTGAATGCGTACTGCTTTGCTCAGCGTAGCACATGATCAGTTTGTGGTCATCATTGCCAATCGGGGCATCGTAGGTAACATTTTCTGATTTGTAAACGGTTGATAAACTGTCTGATACTAAAACATGGTCGAGAACGTTCTCGAGTTTCGTTGGCATCTTCACAATATCTGCAAGTGAGACGTCTCTACAAAGGTGCATGGTATCAAATTGATTGAAATCTCCAAATACTAATGGATGATACTGGGGATTTTCAACGAGGAAACTGTCAATCAAAGTAACCAGCCAGTCATGAATTTGTCTTAAATTGAAGACTGATATTGAGGGTGGGATATAAATACAGATGGAGATGATACAAAACGACTTCAAGTCAAGTACAATACTTTCAACGTCTGCCGGGGTCATCAGGCTGTTATCGATGACTTCGAAATTAATATTATCTCGTACGTATACTGCCACGCCACCGCCTCTACGGAAACTGCGATCTGACTTGTACACTGTTTATCTGGGAATCTGAATAATGGCGGATTCCAATGACGAATTCAGCCACGTTTCTGTTATGCCGATGATGTTCGGGGATTTCAACTGTACAGCAACATTAAATTCGTCCAATTTTGGGAGCAAAGAACGCGCATTAAATAGCATAAAATTTGGCATGGAACAGGAGTTTGGTAAAAACTTTAATGAAAATCCGAAGCTGACATGATTCGATTGTGTTTGATCTTCACATCTTCGCCGTTTTCGCGGCGCTTCTTGAGTTCTTCCAGCAGTGATGTTGTGGAACTAGGTGTTGTGGAATTATCAACTCCGTGTCTGTGGACAATGTTGTTATAAATAAAAGCAAAGCCGGTCTTCCACATTACCAGTCTGTTTTCTACATCATTTCGGATAGTCGGTGAGAGAGTCTTTTTCAAGGGTGTCCTGCTAAGGACTTCAGATTTGATTCAATTGCCATATCCACAATACTATACATCTGCCATTGATTTATTGTTTAGAATGGTTTAGAATGTCCTAAAATGTATGCAGTTTCATTTTGCATCATCGGTTTACAAGGAAATTAATTGAAACATGAAAAAAATTAAATATGTTTGATATTCCATTCACAAAACAATTTTTCATCAATAGTCTCATGTATATTTATATATAAAAAACTGCACCCTTTAAATAACCCTCTCGGCAGTCAAGGCATACTCTTATTCTGTGAAGGAAATGTTCAATCACTTTTTCACATACATGTAAGCATGACGTGAATCCATCAATTCCACCTCGAATCTCGTGCTTCAATTGAGCCATCGTGTTGGGTTTGTATGAATATACCCGTAATTTCACATAGCCCCAAAAAAAGAAATCACATGGGGGAAAAACACATGATCTTGGTGGCCATCGATGATCACCATTGCATGGAGATAAGGCAATCAGATCGCTCTGACAACTGTGTGGCTTCTCGTGCGCTATCGCAAGTCGCACCATCTTGTTGTCACCAGAGTCTTGTTCATCTAAGGTCTCCAGCTGAGATGAAATCTCTTCGAAATCTCCAATTGCTGTGACCGAAGATGTAAAGACTTGTGGGATTTTCCTCAACACTCCTTCTTGTAGCATTTGATATTACCCTGGGATCACACAGGTCAACACCGCACAAGATGCTTGATATCTAACACAGAGCTGGTCTTCTCAATCTTCTTAATCAATCACCGACTCTTTTGGCAATATTTTAAGCTTACAAATTGTTTCTGCTTAACATTCCCCATGTTTGTAATGTAACATTACAAACATTATCTGAAGTTGACTAGAATGGAAATTGACTCAAGGTCGCAATACATCCGGGGAACTAAGTTGGGACATGAAGAGCCAATCAAAAGCTTCGATTTACTCATGTGACTGATTCTAACCCAATGATACAGACGTTGGCAGGTGCATCTAAGTGAAAATGCGTGCGATTTATGTGCCGTTATTGTGCATTGCATGAAGCTTAATTTCCATTCTAGAGGTTTTATTATTGTCAATTTCTATGAGTCAAACGGAAGAACAGACGACCTGTCTAATTCTGTGGTGACAAGTGTTTTATCACCATTATGTGTAGAACTCACCCAATGCAACTTTCTGCATCAAATTTCATGACCAATTGACGATGCAAAATGAAATTGCATACCTTTGGAGATATTCTAGGCATTTAATTAATACTCGCAACGTATCAGCAGCATTGTGGATAATATCCACAATGCTGCTGATACGTTGCGAGTATAATATTATGGCAATTGAATTATATCCGGCGTCCTTAACTGGACACCCCATATACGGAAACTCACGATCAGTTAAATAGTGCATTAATAGCTAGCTGAGGAGTTGGCTGGCATCGGGGCATCGGAAATTCTAGCCGATTTGTATGTAGGTCAGCGCACACTCAACTGGGCACATAAAGGATCAAATTATGCAAATGCAAGATTAATGAATAACGAGAGCAATCCGGCAAAGAGTGAAAAATGAAATGGAAATATTTTCTCATGAAAATATTTTCCCTGAGAAAAGCATTTGTCCTTTTGATTCATTTTTGTCTGAAGTTCTTCGTTACAAACATTGATAATCATGATTTATCATGGACACAATTCCGAATGAAATGTTGAGTGCCATTAAATCAAAACAAGTCGCTTGCGATGTGGTAGACCTTGTAGAATGACTGACCTCATAAAATCACAATGATGTCACATTTTATTTCTCTTGCAATTATATCATGGATCGATTTGACTGAAACATCTGATAATGGCAAAATATAACCAATATCTTTTTACCCACTGTCAGCTGAATTCTAGAGAAAATTGTCAAACAAAGTGTTGCGAATTCCCAGTAACGCTGTGAGACACATTCCTTTCACATGAATAGCATTGTTCTAAGACAGAGACTTCTCAGAATCGGTTCATTGTCATCAAGTGAAACAGGTGAAATGCAAGAATTCTTTTATTGTAGAAGGAATTACACATTTAACCTTTCTTTTACCGAATTTAGAGATCGGATTTTCATAGAGATGACAGTATTATTGATTTTCTAGACTGAAAATTCTTTTCAAATATGCATAACACTTGGTTTCATTTTAAACAACAGTTTATAGTTTATACATCTCTATATATAGACTGCTTTTTCATACTCAGAATTCATGCTGAAACCTGCAATATTCTTCAACAACTTCTGGTTTCCATATTTTACCGCGACCAGATCACAGCTGTCGTAGCTGTCTTGACATCACTCTTTCAGTGAAATTTTCATTCGTTTTCAATAGGTTTACAAAAGTGGTTGAAGGTTCTTCCCGTTTTACTTGCAGCACTTTCTAAAGCTGGAAACCACCGTCCAAACCTACGCCGCAGAGGATTTTGGACTTGGGTGTAAACCCAAACCACACCCAAAACAAATTCTTGAATTCATTTAGCTGAAAATAACAGAATAAAAAATTCCATAAAATCCTGCAGTTCCCAATATTTTCTAAATAGCTAAAAGCCATGTGAACCGTTGTTGGAGACTAAAATTAGATAAAGTAGAGGTGCACATTTACCGAGGCAGACACATCACGTGATTTAAAGTAGGAAGAAATCTACAAAATTATGGAAACATCAGCATCTTCTTTTGCTTATAATGATGATGATATAGCGCTACATTTCGAAAATAAGAAAAACGTGCATGTAGTTACGGAAGAAAATCACGTAGTAGGCCTATGAGTCTCCGGATTGGTTTTGCATGAGTTTTAATGGAATAGAGTAACGAAACAACCACTCGTACAAGATAATACAAGGCGCATCTGCTGCACTTTCGGGCTTTGCAGTGAAGTGCTATCAATGGGATAAACGAGGATGGTAGTGATAGTAGCATTACCAAATCTCTGGAACTTGTAAGACGTCTGGGCACTATGCGTCTGACCACTAAATCGGGGAGACATTTAATCTGTGCAAGCACTCAAAACTAAAATTTCTTTCCAATGAATAAAAAGCGAGCTTTGTGACTTAACGTTTCTAGTTTCCCTATTGAGAATAATAAAATGTCATTATTACATAAAGGAAAGCAAAAATATCAAAAGGATTGCAGCAAGCATATCATCAGAAAATAGACATAGAAAAATGCAATGGAGTTATATGCATAAGATATCATACGTGTATGGAAACTGCAAAGTCAATCAAACCATGTTGATCAGAGGAAGCTGCAGTGTACAGAGATAATAGTAGAGAGGTATATTTAGCGAAATGGCACAAAAATCCCAATAATGGGAATTGTGGGATCCCAGGAAAAAAGCATCAAAGTCAATAGTCTGTTTCTTAACCCTCTAAAGACGGGAGAAAAAACTTTCGTTAAAGACGGACAGGGCCTCTGAGGCCCTATTGGTAAAAAATATTCTACAAAAGCATACAGTTTATTTTTGGTGACGGTGATTTCTAAACTGTTTCTGGTCAATTGGCGTTTTCTAATTTCAGTAGAAGTGTTCCCTTTTCTCTAACTAGTGAAGTTCTTGAGCTAGAGTCAGATAAATTTTTGAACTGTCTCCAAAAAATGGGAAATATGGTAAAATCGGCTATTTGTAAAAAGCTGTTTATCGTCGCTTTCAATGCAGACATTGTACTGTTTCTGATCAATTTACATCCATCAAGTTCGAAAATCGCAACAACTTTGCTCTATCAAGTCATCTTTTATAATATTTGGGTTCAATCTTTTTACTCCGTTTTTAGATAGGCCTACTTCTCATGCTAAACTTCATAATCCCTTTTTCTCACACTATTTGTCTGTTGTACATGTACCCATCAGGTCCCTAGTTAGATCCAGTGTAGACAATTTCAACAATGATACAAAACCATCATTTACTAGAACTCATACCGGTATATTATTGTGGATAACATTCTATGAAAGCGTATCTATAAAAGCGCAAAACGAGTGGGAGGTCTTGCAAGAAAAACGGTTAGTTATTTCTGCCATCGATGCACTGCAAGCAAATCAGATTGCCATGTTCCTTACAGATTGGGTTCCTGCAAACACTGCATGACATTGTTGATTTTCGGTGTCTTGCATATGGGCAGTAGCGGCAACGGCGACGAGGAGATAACAGTTGTTGAGTTGATTCATGCATCATTGGTTCATTTATTGGCCGAAGCCTACATGTATATTCTGCAATCAATTGTTTTCCCATTTCGATAATAAATTGTCGGCGTCGGTTTGGAGCATTGTTTTTGTATGAAGGATGAATAGACAGAAAAAGTACGTATGCATTATATGATGCAATATCTAATATGTTCATGAATAAGGCCAGGGGCCAACGTCGAGTCTTGCGCTTGCAGGAATATTGACGAACCATTTGGTCAAGCGTATCCACCCCACCTTTTGTGCTATTGTAGTCTAGAATCATATTGGGCTTGAACGGAGAGGACGAATCACAAGAAGAATCATCATGTCCACTAGAAAGAAGAATGACTGCTTTGTTCCTTTTAGGTACATATGATACCATCGTACAGTTTCGTTGAAATGCAAAAATACTTGACTCAACCTGTCTCTGTGGATTGGGTAGCAACTCAGGAGGTATGTCAGCTTTATTCTTACGGATTGTACCATTGTAAGTTAAATTTCTTCCCAGTAATGTCCTAACTAAAAGCAGACTGGTAAAAAAGTTATCTCCGGTCACATTTCTGCCAGAATTGGAGATGTAATCTGTCAATTCAAGTACAACTCTGCTGCTTTGTCCAACCTCACGAGATGATCCTCGTTTTCCAGTATAGACTTCCAAGTTGCAACAGTAGTTTGTTTTTGAGTCCGCCAAAATCCAAATTTTAACACCGTATCTACCAGGTTTATCCGGTAGATACATTTTGAAGGGGCATCGGCCGCGGAACGTCATCAACTGCTCATCAATCGTGACATCAATCCCAGCTTTATAAGAGCTGCGACATTTGATTATGAATGAATTCAGTACTGATCGCAGAGGAGCTAGTTTGTCATTTGTAGACCTTTCAGTTCTCGTATTTCGATCGTCGAATCTAATAAATCTTAGAATACTTTTAAAACGATCTCTGGACATATTCTGCGCAAAGAAAGCACGTCCATCATCTTTGCTCCATAACTCGGCTATAGGCTCATTTTTTGCTTGGTACACACCAGACAGCAGTAGTAAACCTATGAAACAATACATCTCACCTCGATTTGTTTCATTCCAATCCGCACCGCTCAATCGTCGACGAGCTTCAGAATTAGTGTGGAGAACTATTTCGTCGATAACTGATGTAGATAAAAGAATCTTAAAAGCATCTGCTCGACTTTCACCACAACCTGATTGAATAGCCTGACGAGTTGGTCCTTGCGACTCTCTAAGAATGTTCCATTGACGTGTTTGAGCATTTCTAAATCGAATGTCGGGAACTGCATTCCATCTTTCACCATTCCGAGAAACATATTCAGTTGGGGGCACACTGGAGGTTGAAGGCATAGTTGACGTGTCATGGGACGTAAAAATTGATTGAATAGGCCCATTCTCATGGGGATCGCTGTTGGAATCGATGTCAGAAAGAACGGCATCGTCTTCGTCGTCGTCATAATCATCATTCGATGATACATTTCCGTCGGAATCCAAACCAGTAGTCGAAATGTTCCAAATTGCTCTGTAAGCAGTTGCCGCAGCTTGCCGTTGACTCCGATGCATATTGTCTAACTAAACTCGACAAGGAAAATGCTCGCATGTCCGCGAGAACTTGCAGCAGTCACATGATAGTGACGCGAGTGATGACCAGGAACCAATCGGAAACTTGCTTATTGTCTCCTCCACACCGGCTTTTCCGCGTAGACATGTCTCGTGTATCAAGTTATCATCGATATGGAAAAAGGAATAGGTGAATACATCAATCTAGCCAGCGTATGCCTATAGGCCTAACTTTCGAGATAATAAACAGTTGCTCCCATTCAGTTCAAATAAAATACTTTGCCTAATAATGGATTGCATTTAAACGCTAAATGCTCACTATTATATCAGCTACATCAAAGTATATTAATTGATAAGAATATAGCATTAATTTTAGCGAAAAATGAGACAGGGCCTCTGAGGCCCTGTTCGTCTTTAACGCAAGTTTTTTTTAAAACGAAAGTAGCATCGATGAAATTATTGCAAATATCAAAACAATGATATGCAATGGAAGCCAATAAAGAACTTGAAGATGTCACGAAGTTTCATCGATATATCTCAAATAGTTTTTGAGATATCCAAGTTTGAAAATAAAATAGGGCCTCAAAGGCCCTGTCCGTCTTTAGAGGGTTTCTTAATTAACAAGTAAAAATTTAGGATCAAATATTCTGAAATATTTAGGCAAAGAAATGAGGCCTATAACATATCCTAAGAAAAATGCCAACACGAATTGCGAACGATGCTCAAATAAATTAAGAATCATGTAAATAACTAGCAATCATGTTGTATCAGGCTTCAATAATTTTGAATTTTTTGTGTAAATGCTGTGCATAAATGTCATTTTGACACTCGTTAAAGAATCTCGAATCGTTGAGTGAAAAATGTCTCCCCAAATACACAAAACAACGTATTACGCCGCGAGTACAAAGAGATAATCAACAGCTAACTGAGCATCAACGGTGTTTCGGCCGCTTAATAATAACTAGACACCTCCGCAAGGCTTGCCAGTAGTCTGATAATTATTCAAGCAGCACCTCTCCCCGTACTCAAAGATTTTGCATGATCCGTGCCGACTAACTTCTGCCATCTGACGGTTGCGCCTCACCACCTCAGTCATTCTTCTCCAGTGAGTTGACAACTAACCTCAACAGGAAACACCTCAACTCTCTATCATCGATCTTCGCACTTGTTCTTCAATTCGTCATATCGCAGATGCTTCCTCTCGCGTCCTTCCTGCATGCGCATTTCTCAAGGGACCGTAAACTCCATCAACAAAAACAAACGGACATCTCTGTTGACCATCGCCAGATCGGGCCTCAACTTAGTACTCACCACATCTGATGGCATCGTAGAATTTCCCTCGTCACACCTCACCTCCCAAACACCACTCCCTAAACCACTCCTAGTCCTTTCCAGTGCTCGCCGTTTCTTCTTCGCCTCCCCTTCCCGCACAAATCAGATCGGTTCCGCCGACCCACCTGAACATTGCTTTCCTTTCACCGCTTCCTCAATAGCAACCTTCAACATCTCCTGCGACGTCAAGTGTAAGCCCGTAGCAGATCACAGCAGGGCGATAGTGTGTGCGCCAGAGAAAGCCTGAGACTTTTTCTAGAAAAAATTAGAGACTCATTTCAGTGATTGTGTAAAAACAGCTCCAATGAACTTGATTTTCTACTCGCGGTTGATTTCGATATTTGCGAGCGCCAGAGATTATGAGGAGTCTTCTTCCTTATTCGATTATTTGGGCTAAGAATTTGTAATCAGTCGTTGGATTTCATTGTCAATCAATCGCACATGGCACGGAATATTTCTCATAGATTCATTCAATGCTTTGTAAGCTGAAAAGTATCATAATGGTCTGGTTTTGTATTTTCTCATTATATTAGATGACGCTATAACTTCGCAAGTAATCAATCATAAATTTCAATCTTTTGCCAATGAATGAATAAAAATTCAAGTAACCGGCGATTACTTATTTCATTGCATTGAACTTCAATTGGTCTAATACCTAACAATTGCAATTCTGAAAGCTGCATGACATTCCATAATATAATTAATTTAATGAGCATTCAGTAGAACATCAGTCATGAATATCGACGAATTCCTTCATTCATGAAGATGTTTGTCATTTGAAGCGGTAACACGAAGAATCAAGGATAATTAGAATGACATTGAATAAAAAATCCGACAAAATGTCACTTTATCAAAGAAGTAATGCTGCTGCCGTCAAATATTTTTCAAGTTAACAATGGGCCTTATCAATGTTTCATGAGATTTCATGCTATTTGGATATGGAAAAGAACTATTTGGAAAGAGAACCTATATCCCGCAATTACTCGTACAATAAATTATATTGTAATAATAGTGATTATTAAAAAATTCCATAGTGTCGTGAAAATGGTGCCAATCTGATAGAAAGAAACAAACGAGTCCCAATTATTCACAGACATCAAGGAAAAATGCGTCTCAGATTCCGAGTTCCGCCTAGGTGAGCGTAGAAAGAAAATATGATTTTAGCATTTTGCATCGATCACAAAGAATCAAGAGGATAAAAGAAATCCTGAAGATAAATCATTTGAAGATAATTATTGATAAGAAATGATAAACATTGGAAAAATCCGAGCCACTACAGTGAAAAGAGAGACTTTTTCATTAAAGATTCATGATAACGATTCCATTTGAGATTATAGTTTTGAGCAATATGTTGTATTACGATGATGCGCAGACCAATTGATCAATTGACATAAAAGCAGTGAGACGGCTACGAATGTCTTCAATAGTTATGAAACGATTGAAATGAGGAAAACGTGGAACATCAGATATAATATACACAGAGAATATATTAGATGCAATATTTTACGTAACTTGGCCAGTAGGTCACATTCTTGTGCAGGTGAAAGACAAAAAATATCATGGCATAATTCTCGCTTCCTTGGTCCCATTCTACACTCTTCTTGCGGATAGTGAAAAAAATTCTTGACGGTGTTTATTGAGCTATAATTCATCATTTGTCATTTCAAATGCATCGAGTAGAAATGATCTAGACGAATTTATTTGAAAAGGATCTTTTGTTGCCATTGGTCAGGATAATAACGGTCGCAGAAAATAGTTTTGTTAATATCATTAAGCAAATCTATTTGTTGAGATTGCTGAAAAGATTTCTGAATCATTGCAACCTATGGTCAATCATGTCATAACTATGAGTTGCCCCACGAGCGTGAAGCGCGAGTTTAATCGAGAATGTTGCAACCAAGTTGTCGCCCCAGTTTTCTGACAAACTGACATGACAAACTGAGATTATTTTTTTGATACATGAAACGCATAAATCATAGATATCGGGCCGGGTGACCAATGATTTATGCAAGCGTTTATAAATTATCGGAAGTTTGATTTTTATATATCAGTTAGTTTGTCGGTTTGTCATGGTCTCATAACCAGTGGCTAGCTTCATAATTAGCTTTCAATGGCTATTGATATGATGGATCATAGAAAAAGTTTGTTTATCTGAAGTTGACTAGAATGGAAATTGATTCAAGGTCACGGCACATCTTGGGGAACTAAGTTGGGGCATGCAGGAGCTCACTAAGTGGGTTTAATGTTGAACTGGCTGCTCATTGTTCGATTGCTATGATATTATGTCAGCAGATTGCGCCATTTCATTTACGTTACATGTTCCAATGATTCCTTTCTAGTCAAACAAGAAGAGACGACCTGTATAATTCTGTGAGTAAGACAGAAGAAGAGACGACTTATTTAATTCTGTGAATCTTAGTAATTGTATACTAGTATTAGACGTGACTGATTCTAATCCAATGATGCAGTCGCTGACAAGTGTATCTAAGTGAAAATGCGTGCGATTTTGGTACCACTGTTGTGCATTGCATGAAGTTTAACTTCCATTCTAGAGGCTTTATTGTTATCAGTTTCTATTTGATGGAATGATTGAAATCTTTATGACGCAAATGATCAATAGGGGTGCGTCCTAAAATTGCGTACTCTTTACATAATCGCAATCCAAAGAGATTTATGCCCAGACATCAGCAGTTCAGACGAGCTTTCGGATCTTTGAACTATTCTTCTTTTGTTATGTATCAGGGAACAAATTTGAAGGATTTCTATGTTTGAAAATCATTTATTTTGGATCTGGGGCGACCGCAGTGGACAGTGAGTTGTAAGTGACAAGCTAATTTCAATGGGTGAATCTTATTATTAGAGATTTGGTAGCCTAACAGTTTCTGAGCGGTCGCCCCTGATTGTTGAATTGCAAATTTCAAAAAGTTTTCAAATGCACTGCTCTTAAAGGCTGCACCACAAGCGATTACACGAGAGCGCAGCGCGAGGATGGAGAGATGATAGAGAGAATGGACTTCTATGACATAAAATGATCAACTAGAGTACGTCTTTACATGTTTTCTCCTTAGAGATCGCATCTAAACACTTTTATCAGTAGTTCAGACCGGACCGGTCTTATAATCAGTGAAATGTTCATCTAACCGTTATGTATCTGGGAACAAAGTTAAAAGACAACCACAGAGCTGATAATAAAAAACGGACTACCTATTTTTCGCTAATTTTAATCGTTCTTATGCCTTAGGATCGTGCCGCACAACAACGTGTCATACATCATTCAAAAGCTTGTGTTTTCAGCTTTAAAGTTATCTATCACAGACTTACATCTGTTGCTGGATTTACTGAACAGTGATCAAAATATGAAAATCGCTTAATTAACAAATCGCAATTTTCAGTAAGAAGACGTGTGAGCAGTCATGAAACAGGCATGGGGAGAACGAGCATTTTCTGAGCTCTCTTTTGATATAGTGATCATCAAAATCGGTGGACTAGGAAAAAGTCAGTGATACTGTGAAGTTATCACAAAATCATGACTCCTTTTACTGAAAATGTTATATTCTCACTGTTTTATCAAAAATGCTCATACTTGGTATCTTCAGAATCCTTGCGATGCAAGGAGCTCGAATATTTAAGTTTCATTCATATAAGTTCAATAGTTCTTTTTCTACTTTACTAGTTTTGTGAATGAAAGACAGCACGAGTTGCCGAGGCCTTTCGTTCACTCTTATGAGCAGAGCTGGAAAATTCCACTGAAATTTTTTAATTCCAATTCCAATTCCGGAGCAGAAATTTTAATTCCAAATCCAATTCCTATTCCAGTCGAAACAGTTCAATTCAATTCCAATTCCATAATAAGATTCAATTCCGATAATTGCATGTTGCGTATAGTGTATTATGCTAATGTTTCTAACGTTTGTTCGTTTCAATCCAACCCACGTACCCTTATCCTATCCTCGTTGTTCCTGTGTGCTGTTCCCTGCGTCGTTCCTATGTGCGTCTTCATGCTCATAGTTCATATTTCTTGTGTACATGTACGTGCATATATGCAACCGGTCAGCCTACGCCATTTTCGTTTCGTAAACGAGATATTCACGAGATTATCTCGTGAAAAGAAATAAAAGAAAGTTAACGGTCAGCAAAGAATCAAACGCTGAGAGAGAGAGAGAGAGATGAGATGCGAATAAATCTATTAATAAACTGACAGAAGAAAGAAATTCAGTGTGCGAATAACGTGATTGTTGATAGCAGAAAAAACGACGATTAAAATGATATCATGAAAACTGATTAATTGGTCCATGTCAAAAAAAGGATATTGAAATTCCGTGATAAGAACGAAATGTGATCAGGTCGAAAGCAAACGAGCAGAGATTAAAGGAAACTGTTTCAATTTTCAAAAGAAAGTTGTTTTATCGTCAAGTCTCCAAAAATTTGTATAAATTAGAATAATAATAATAATAATAATGCTTTATTGAAACCAAAATACATAGAGCGGTACATGGTTATGACTGCAAAGTCATGTAAACTGTGAAAATCTGACAAAGGAGTTGGTGTAATAAGATGGTTTCCGCAGAGGAGCTGACAGTTGCCTTTGATGTCTAACTTTGCTGACATGTTGACGGACGTTGAAAAAGGAGGACAGGCGATGAGTGTCACGATGATGAGACACTTTGCGGATGAGTTTAACGCAAACACGATCTAACATTTGTCTTAGGGATGGCTTGTTGTATATGCTGCACCAACGTTTGGCCAAACGATCCAGACGTTCAAATTTGCAAAAGTGTTTCATTTTCATATCACATACAATGGGCCAACAAAATGATAAACGAGAAAAAACAAGACCCATGTATGCCTGCCACACAACATGATCTTCATTACAACTGATCTTCAGACGCTTTACAATGGACATAATACTACAGCATTTTTTGTATAAAAACGAGACATGAGAGTCCCATGTCAAATTAGCACTAAAGAAAACACCGAGGATTTTCAAATTTACAACTTCCTCTATGACTTCATCATTGATAACAATATTAGTACATCTGGTGGGATCAAAACGCTTAGAAAGAGTCATACATTTGGTTTTATTCACATTTATTGTCATTTTCTTTTGGGCTACCCAATTACAAAAGGTGTCAACGTCCTCTTGAAAAAGATCATTACTGGTGTTACCATTCGATAAGTGAATGAGGGTTATATCGTCAGCATACGAAATAACCTTCGTGTTAGCGAACTGTGGGACATCATTAATCATGACAACAAAAAGTAGAGGTCCTAACACAGAGCCCTGAGGCACCCCACTGGTCACCTCTCTCCAAGGTGTGGAAATGCCATTAACGTAAACACGTTGAAAACGATTTGACAAAAAGCTTTGTATGAGATTCACTACAAGGGGATTGGAAGGGAAAAGGGTTCCAAGACTTTGGAGCAAGGTGAGGTGACTGAGTGAATCGAAAGCCTTATTGAAATCAATGGCAAGGAGTCGACAAAAGTTTGAGGGGCTGCTAGCGATGTGTTGAAGGGAAGTGAGACGAATGGTCAGAAGGGCATTAGTGCAACCACCATTATCACCTGGGATGAAACCGAACTGTCGGCGATCGAATTTGCCTTGTAGGGAAGGTAGAAGAATAAGAAAAATAAGAAACGATGAGAAATTGCATTTTGTAAATGATATTATTAAATAATCAATCTTTCGACGCACGATGTTTTTCTTATTACGAAATATATTTCGGCGGACCGCCCTTGTCAATCAATTTTACAGTATTGCATTGTATATATGATTTGAAATCAAATTCAGTAACATGTAACAAGAAGAATGTCAAAATATCATTGGTAAAGTTAAAGATAAGTCAAAGACAGAGAAGCTAGACGTTCATGAGCACATAGCACTTTTTATGTGCTACCTTTTCATCACATCTGCCATAGCATGTAATTATATACCATAGTCTCTTAATGCTGTAATGTCAATGTAGGCAATTTCGATTGATATTATTCAGTTTTGTTATTTATGAGTGTCATTTTGTTGTTGATTTTTGTTTCTGATTGTTACAGGTTCGGCGATCTGTCTTTTCATTGCGTTGTTATGGTACACCCCGCTTACGTTCATGTTAAAATTTTGTTTGATTCCTTCATGCTGGGTTTCACAGTGCCTCCATAATACAGATGCTTCTGGTTTTTCATTCAATTGTTTGACATGTTCATTTCACCTCTATTTTGTATTTCTTGACGTCTCACCCACATATATTGCTTTACAATTGTCACATTTTATTTTATACGTCACTCCTGATGTCTCACAATTTCCTTTGCCGCTTGACTTACATGCTAGACATTCATTTTTACATTTAGCTTTCTTAAAAGGATGGGATTTTTGTAATTTTGATTTAAGCGTTGTTCCAGTTTTTTTCGATGACCTTTATTCTTAAACCGCTATCCTGAACTTGTTTTTAACATTTTCTTTTCAAAACCGAATTGGGTGTTGCTGTAATAAAGAGACCACTTTCGTAATTTCCTCTTTGATAAGTTTTTTCTTTCTTTTATTTATATATATATATATATATATATATATAAATTTTAAAAATATATATTTCTACTCTATACTTTGAAAAGGGTTGTGACAGCCGAAATATAAGTATTAAATTAACTCATCGAGTTATCAACCAAGCAGCCTCGGCTACATAGACGAATTTGTCTTAACTCGTTAACTCGTTAGACTGTTAATTGTTGTGAGTAGAAGTTGAATAATAGTTCATTTAATTGAATAATTAATTATTAGAATAATTTGTTGACACTGTCTATATTATGATTTGAACTGACAGGGTTGCTACCCTTTATTGCAGCGTTAATTTTCCTCTTTCCAAACCAATCGCTTTTCGTGTGTACAACAATTAAGTTAGTCTCCAATTTTTGTGCATGTCCTATCAAGAACTGAATTCAACAATTGTTTTATTTTGATTAATTACCTTACTCGATAATTAACTAACAGATTGAACAAAGATGATTGTCTTTTTATAGTCTGTTTAATCGCTGAATTAACATTGTCCGGGGGCTGTAGGCCCATCGAAGTCACAAAAAACACCCTTTATTCAACAATAGAATAAAGCTGCCTCTGTCGATGTATCTCTCTCTTATCTCTGCGTGCAGTTAACACAACGGCCGAGTACTGTGATTTCAATTTTTGTACAAATAGATTTATCACAGGTCTATCGAAAAAGTGGAATTGAGGTTCATCAAGGTCAATTCCAATTCCAATCCAATTCCAGTAGATTATAAAATCGTCAATTCCAATTCCAATTCCGACTTTTCCAACTCTGCTTATGAGGCAACACATGAACAATGAAATGCAGATACGGTCAGTGTGGAATCACTCAACATCGGACAGAGATTCGCAGTACACACAGGATTCCAAGATACGTAAAAGAGAAGAATCATTACACATCCACATCAGTGAAAAGTTGGAAGAAACAGCTGTAGTACATTTTCCATTGAGCGTAATACAAGTCTGAATTCTGACGAACTAGATCATTGACACCGCACAGGGTTCACAGTCACTAAATTTAGATCGTGAGGAGTCGAACGATGTGAATAATGTTTCCATTTCATGAATATTTCACGGAGAAACCTTGAATCAGAGATAGGTACTGCCCACTTAGCAGATGCTCAGACTTCAATGTGAAAACGGTAGCTCATGTGTTCCCTAATACGACTTTCCTCACGCAGTCCGGACTAGTTGTAAGCGTGACCATCAATATTCAAAGATGTCATCTCTAGACCAAACAACGCAGACAAAGCAATTTATCTCTGTGGTGCATCCTAACTTTTTCAGTTTTTTTTTCAGTTCAGTATATACCGATTTTTTGCCAGTTTTCTTGAAGGAAAGCTTCTTTGTATTGCTTGCATTACAATGTTTAATTATTCAAAATGCTTGTGTTTGCCGATCTTAGGAGGCTTGCCAAATATGAATGCATTTGGCTTCATAGACAGGGGTTCATAAACATGATAGGAAATGTCCTAATACACTTAGTGTCAAAAATTATACTCTGGAATCTGTACTTTTCGCTTAATCAGAGAAAACATGGAAAATTTCAATTTTGCCAAAACACGTCAATCTGCGTCCCATTGGATTAACATGTGTTTTTCTTTCATCCTGCCTGACATGAAGAATAACTAGTTAGAACTAGGCAGACGCGCAGATTCGAAGCATGGAATAGGGTGCACATAATGCTGTGAAAGTCTCATTTTCGACGAAGTTCATTCGGTTTTCATCCCTTCCAATCGTCCACACTACAACTTGTCATGAATCATTGGAAAGTCTGCATTATCAGGTTTAAATGAGCTATCATAAGATTGTATCCGTAATTTTGTTAATTGCTCAATTTACAGATCGTATTTTTTCAACAAGAAAACATGTGAGTATGATAATGAATCAGACACGAGTCAAATGATCTTTTTCTGGGCTTTCTTTTGATACACTGCACATCGAAATCGATTGACTAGGAAAGAAACAGTGATATCGTGAAATTATCACGAATTCGTGACTTTAATGGCTCAAAATGTTATTTTGTCACTTTTTCATCGAAGATGTTAGTGTTTAGTATCGTTGGAGATCTTGCGATGCAAGGAGTAAGGATATGCAAGTTTTCAGCTCAATAGTTCTTTTCAAACTTCTTTCAGCATTTTTATCATGACCGTTTCAGTACACAGATATGCAAGGTCAACGACGATTCAAAACAACTTGTGCCTACAATTCACTTGCATCCTCAGTTGTGAAGCTAACAAGTATGGCAAGTGCGACTTCTTTACATGTGTGATGCACCACATTAACCCGATTTCTATGTAATAGAAAGCGTCAATCTGCGTCCCATTGGATTGACATGTATTTTTCTTTGATCGTGTCTAGCAAGAAGAGGATCTAGTCACAACTAGGCAGACTCGCAGATTCGTAGTAGGCACATGGTGCACATCAATATGTGAAATTCTTATTTTCGGCCTTGTTCCATGCAGAAAATCGCTCTGGCTGCGGGACTGTACTGGTTACTTTGCGACAAGTGGACGCTGTGTGACAATAATTGAAAATCTAACTACTCATTAGTCACTTTCATCAAAATATTGATACCTTTAGGCAATAAAGAAGCCTAAACCGAGATATAGCGAGGCCTTGCAGCTGCTACACGCAGCTATTTTCAGGCGAATGTTCGCACGCAATGCCTCAAAAGATTTGATTTGATCGAAGCAAAATAATTTGTTGTTCGGATTCCAGATGTCCAAAATAAAAGCATTTTTTTCTAATGGGTATTGTAAAGTATCCTGATGCAGACTCTACGTGAAAGTCTGGATGAACCCCAGGCCTTCTTACGTTTGCACAGTGGATGAGATACAATCGACATTGCGTATGATGCTTTTTCACGAGCGAAGAGAATACAGAGCTGCTATTTGTTTTTACTTCCATAAAAAATGATTCATAATGCAGTTTGCCATGTAGTTATCAACTTCCTAAGAGATAAATTCGGAGATAAATCGTAAGACGTATCAAAATATTTGTCCAAATGAATTTCAGCAAAAGCGGAAAAGTCAGAGTTCACAACAACGCACAAAGCAGACTTCAAGCAATTGTTTATGACCTGCAAATACGATATTAACACACAATTGCATCTACAAATTGAATCTTCCTCCACATTTGTTTGTTCGATTAAAGCATTCTCTCGACCATCACTGTCTACGTTGTCAAGCGCTAATGTGTTTATTAAAAAATTGTAGCGCGATAGGACGGAACGGCAATTATAAAGCAATACTTTAATTCATCACTTCTACGTAAGTCAATTTGATGATGTTATGAAGAAAATGTTTCATTTCATTGGTTATTGCACGTTGATTCTAGATATATTTTCTATTTATCAAAGTGCTAATGGGAAGTTGTGATTTAAAGAAACAAATCAACTCATGGAAAAAAACAAGTTTTCATCAAAATCCTTCGACACACATGGGAATCAAAAACATAAACACAACCGTTGATGAAAAAATGAAAGGTTATTGAATTCGAAACATGCATGATTAAGTACTTATGTCTGATATTTCGGAAGAGATGACATGACATTAAACTTATAAAAACGCAAGCCATACAGTGCTCTTTGAGATATAGCTTTGGATGCGTGGAACAAAGGTCATCAAGAGTAAGCACTTTGATCAAGAGTGAGCATCAATGCGAGAGATTGTGCTTTTAGAGAATATAGGCCTATTTCTGAAATGCTGTCTTGAGCGCATAGTCCTTAAGTGCCATCTCGAGCAAATGGTTACCCAGTAAAAATTCATTATAGAATTCCTTGACATGTTCTATTCGGATTTGTTGATGGCAGCGTCCCGGTAACAGAGAAACGCAAAAATTCAAGACATCAATGGAAATTCTATTTTTGACGGTCAAATTAATGAGTCATATGCTCATTATAATTCAGAGTCCTCTGCTCACAAAGTGTGCCGCCTACTATGTGAATAACTCACTACACAATTTGGAAGCGTAATCATCGTCTTCCAACAAAATTTGAAGACGAGGATTCAATGCAGGTCGTACCTTTCCTCCTGGATTGCTTACTTTCCATACATATAATGGTGCTATATTCAAAAATAGTGTTTCCGTCGCACTGGCACGATGAAATCTCGATATTTTTCACACGATTAAGCTATCATTGGTGTTTTCTTCTTCTAGAGTGATGTATTAGATATTAATTTGTTCTGAGAGTATAAGGACATGATGTTCCCATATATGGAAGTTGCTAAATTAAAAAACACGGTTTCCGTAGCAATAGTTCGAAGTGGTGCAATTAGGCTTATCTTGGTGTACCTCTAGCTTGTAGGATGAATAATTCATAGACGATATTCGCTTGAAGCTGAGACTGTGAAGATCGACTACTTTTCAGATATGAAAGTTGAGAAGTTCAAAATTGCAGTTTCCATTGCAATGGGCCGATGAATTTTTCAGTTTTTTTGTTTTTAGAGATTTTTTATCACCATCTATACACATTTCTTCCGCTTCGATGGATTGTTATGATTTGATGTCTGAGAACATGAGGATAGATTAATTTCCATATAAGGAAGTTGTGATGTTCAAGGAAACAGAGCTGGAAATCCTGTTTCCATGGCAAAACCCCGACAGATATTTTGCGATTTGGTCTTTTCAGAATCCATAAATCACATAATATCTAGTTATCTACTCTATTCTAATTGACAATTGGCGTTTGAAGCTGAGAATATGAAGTTTGATTACTCCCCATATATGAAAGTTGAGATGTTCCAGAAAATCAGAAAAGTGCAGTTTCCATGGCAATAGCTCGACAAATCATTCTCGTTTTGGTCTATGTAGAATCCTTAAGTCTTTATGTATCCAAATTGTCATTTCGCCTTGATGGATAACTTTTATTTGTTGCTGAATGACTATTTTCTCGCAGACACCTGATTACTCGAACTGATGAGCATATTAAAGGCAGACCGCAAGATTCTGAAATTACAAAACACATTCATAAAGCGACAGCCAATGATTTTTTTTATTGCCTGCAGTACTAGGCACACTCGCATAGCTGAATCCATTTTGATTAAAATGCATGAAACTAACAATTTTTTGAACTAATGCGATTCTTCTGTTTAGTTGCATATCTTTCAATTGTACTGACTGCAGAGACGGTCCAAAAGACGGAAAACTTAACTTTTTAGATTGAACTCTATCGATATCCGATACCATTGAATTTGAAGTTTTTAAAAAGACAACTCACTCTGGCATTACGTTAGATAAACGGAGTTGGATCTCTCAGTCTGTGAAAACCAACTTTGTGAATAATACATTCAAATATATAAAGGATAGATGTTCCAATAATAATGCTTTTCAGAAGCATATGAATAATCGCAATTTAAAAGATAACAATTACTCCGACTCTGACTTGAAAAACAAAACATTTTTGAACACGAGATTTCGTACGAATACTACAGAACAAAAACAATGTAATTTCCATGTCGACTTTATTAATGACAGTAACCTGCGAAAATTAGGAAAACTTACTAATGAATACCAATTACCAATTAAAATTATTCCTAAGCCTGGAAAACAATTAAAACACAATTTGAATACTTTCAATAAAAACATCAATGATTGTTCTTGCAATATTTGTAAGTCGAATCCCCACATCAACAATCGCTACATTAAACACGTCGTCTATAAATTCACTTGCAATATCTGCAGTGAATTTTACATTGGTTCTACCAATCGTCCGCTCAATAATCGTTTTAAAGAACATCAATACAGTATTAAGAATAAAGACAACAAAAGTGCCCTATCTGATCGTGTTCGCTTTGTCCATTCTGAATATAACAATGCCACTATTGATATGTTTAGAATTGAAATCATTGATCAACAGCTTAATCCTTTGAGAACTAGAGTGTCCGAAGCAGAATACATTAGAAGACTTCAACCAAAAATCAATCGCAAACATGAGCGAGTCACATGAACGTTCGTTCGCGGATGCATATTCAAGCCATTCTTTTGTTGGCCGGCCGTTCCCCAAATGAAGAGTGTGGTCACTCGAAACGTCGGGCTTGTAAAAACTTTTATTTTTTACTAAATCGTCTCTGGCAAATATACAAGTGGGTGAAGAAAAATGTGTTTTAGTAAACATAACAAAATGGAAAACGTCCACCCGTACACTGCCATCAATTTGACTGCAGAGAGGTGATTGTAAATGCGCAATTACCTCTCCAACCATTCCTTTGTAAATGTCATTTTAGCTGTTCTTAACCCTTTAAGCCCCAGGGGACACCCGTGTCCCGCAGTTAATGAAGACGATAATGTTTAAAATACGTCTTAGTACAGATTTTTAATGTCATATAACTTAATAACTGAATACGGATGACAGAAATATTCGAGTATAACTGACATTTCTCACATTTTTGTACAACATATTTTACTGTTAAAAAGTGATGTTTCACTTTGGTACATTGATGATCTTACAACAGTGACGGCGCCAGGTCATAACATGTTGGAACATTTTATCTCAGTTACATTTTTTGTATTTGATCAAAATTATGTAATAGACGTAATTGGTTCAATGAAGAATCTGATATAGTGTAAAAAATAGACGATTTTATCGAATGGGACACCAGTGTCCCTCTGGGGCGCAAGTGATTCTTAGGGAAAATATTGACTAAGTTGCGATGATGTTTCTGCTGGCATAAATAGTCACCTGGGAATCCCGGCAATGACAATCAACATTTTCTGCCACGCACATGAATGGATTTCCCTATCTCAGTCGTCACGCTATAGTCAACGTATGAGATAGTGACTTTAGGGAAGTCCACGATCTCCCCAACAAGTATATATTATTCTTATTATCTATGTTTGTAGCTGTCAAGTGTATGGCGTGGTAGGTTAAAAATAGATATCTGGGAATCCCAGAGAAGACAGCCAATTGGCTTAGATACTCATCTGACAACCAATTACATGTACGGTATATCACAGCTTTCATTATATCAGGATTTCGTTTCCGAAATTCATTACTCGCAATGCCTTGTTCAAAGAAGATCATCTACAGTATAGACAAGCTGTCCAGTGATGAGATTTATGCTATCCTTGACGGAGTGGATAGCGAGGATGAAGACAATATTGACAACATCATGAATGATAGTGACACCGAATTTGCCACCAGCGACAATCCGACAACATCAGAAATAGAAGGATCAAATAGGCCTACTGATCATGCACTGGAAAGAGGATTAGAAGCTGTCATACATGTACAGGAAAATGTAGAAAATATCGAGAGCGAGAATGTGATGCGTGAATTCAAATGGAAATGCAGGGGACCATCGATCGAAAGAAGAACTTGTCAATCCGATGAACAAATCAAACTTGATATCGACGAAAATTCCTCTCCACTAGATGTGTTCTATGCAGTGGTGGGCTTCGATGATTTACTAAAATTACTGGTAACCGAATCAGTCAGATATGCTCAACAAAATGGGAGAGAGTTTGTTATAGAAAGCAAAGAAATGGCTGCTTTTATTGGCATAAACTTCATCATGTCCTTCGATATTCAACCAAATCTGAAGTCCTATTGGTCTGTGAACGAAGTATGTGGAAATTCGAGAATACAAAAGGTCATGACTCGAAGTCGATTTGAAGAGATACTTCAAAATATTCATTTTTCAAACAACTTAGAATCAGATTCCTCCTCAGAGCCTGATCGAGCCAAGAAGATCAGGCCATTACTCAATCATCTGAATAAGCACTTTCAAAACGCACGGAATAACAGTGCAAAGCAGGCAATTGATGAGCACATGTGCAAACATAAAGGCATTAGCAGTATGAAACAATACATGAGAAACAAGCCCATCAAATGGGGTTCAAATTTTGGTGTCGTTCATGCTCTGAAACTGGTTATCTCTACGAAATTGATATATACTGCGGGAGGAGAGATCAATCTGGTGTTGGTTTAGGTGAAAGTGTTGTGCTAAAACTGACATCAAGTTTACATGGTTCATTTATCACAATCCATGCAGACAATTTTTTCACATCCCCAATTTTGGTAAGAAATCTTCTGGATAATGGAATATATTATGTTGGAACAGCCAGATCAAGCAGAAGATATATGCCGAAAACATTCAAGGTAAGTTCCGATAATTCTTACACGTAAATATTACGAAACATTGCATTTAACCAATCTGTCAATAATTTCTTCAATATTTTGCAAGTAAGCTACCATAGACGCATAGACAATATTTTTATCCTACCTTATGAGAAACTTGTAATTGGATTATTTTTGAAATATGTATCATGAAGTCTCTAATATGTCTATTTCTCATGTTCCATCAATGTAGGCTAATGGTAATTAGGCCTACAAATAAATTATAGTAGCATAAAATGTAGCACGAACAATATTTTAAGAAATGTTATTACGTTATTCAGTTTGTAGGATGTTATTGCAGGTTATTATTATAGATTATATTTGTGATTATCCAGTTCATATAAATTAATTACAAAACTATATACTATCCTTTACATGTACTTTTATAATGAACGTATACAATGAAAGATTACCAAACTACAGTGAAATATGTTATTTGTAGAATGACAAGGAAATGAAGAGAGGCGACTACCAAATTTTGTACTCGAATGACATCATGGCATGCAAATGGAAAGACAATAAGTAAGTACTTAACTTGTTTGGAGTCAAAACAATTTCCTCTTAAATTTATTTCAATATAACCTCCACCACTGACATGTCATAGTACTTGATTGAATGCCTATATTTATCAAAGTGCACAATACATCAATTCTACTAAATAGTATTTGATAATGGTCTACATTTGAAACCATGATTTTCCATGATATGAAAGTCTAATAAATTGTGATATAAGTGATGTAATCCGGATGATGTTTTCCGATAGAGGGATATAGTGGTGTAAAACTTGAAATATGGACTTACATAGTATCATGAAAGTTCTAGAGTTCACAGTTCGAACATACATGTACACGTACAGTAGATCCTATCAAATGCTAACGGGAATTGATGATTTCTTTGATTCGATATTTTGCCATTCAATCAAATACTGTGAAATATCTCCAAATCATTCAGAATATCTTCTTTTCAGCTCAGTTATTCTTCTTGCTTCGAACGTTGACGAGAATAGGGGTGAGTTGACTGTCTTACGAAGGCAAAAAGGAACAGCTGACAAAATTCGCGTTGTTTGCCCTAAAGTTATCGATAATTACAATAAATGGATGGGTGGAGTAGACCTCGTGGATCAGAGAACATCTTACTATCAACTGGATAGAAAAGCAAGATTCAGGTTTTACCTGAGAGTGTTTTTTGATATGATGGATATCAGTGTTGTGAATGCATTCATTATATACAATCAACGATTCCCAAGACAACTGACATTATTACAGTTCAAGGAGGCGATTTCTGATGGCCTCACAAGAAATTTCTCGTCTCGAAAGAGAAATTTTCCTCAAATTCGCAGCAATATTCTCATTAAAAGAAGACCAAGCAATGTAAGTCAAGCAGTGCATTTGCCCACGTTTAACAATGCGAGACGCCGCTGTGTTCAATGTTCAAAACAGTCAATTGAACAACGCACTTTCGTAAAGTGCACTTCTTGTGATGTGTCGTTGTGTCTCTTGAAAGAAAGAAACTGTTTTCTCGATTTCCATTCGTAAAAGACGATATTACTGTTTTCCAAAAGTTATTATTTAGCTTGGTAACTATATGTTGATTTGTCATCCACAGAGATTGCAAATAAATTTGTTCAAATTTAATAATATTTCTTCACTTGAGCCCCAGAGGGACACCGGTGTCCCAGTCTGGTGTGGGTATTATATAAATTAATTATGCAATGCTGATATAGATATCTTTCTATTGACCAAAAGCAACAAGAATTATGCTATAAAAAGTAGAAAATTATCTCTCAGTTACTTGTGGGGTTTAAAGGGTTAACTGTGTTTACTTGATCATTTTAATTTGTATATAGCCCTCATTTTGCTGATTTGACTTGATGCCCTGATGATGTATAAATAAACGATGCGAAATCGATCGACAATGAATCACGTGTTTTTGTATTCATATTTTGGTCGTATAGTATAGCCTACAAGGCTATTTTCCATATATGGAAGTTGAGATTTCTTTTAAAAAAATCAAAAAGTGCAACTTTCATGACAATACCTGCACAGAATCCGTGAATCGCAATCTATCATAATTTCCGCTAATCTTTGATGGACGGCGTTTCCCAAACATAGAATGGGAACTCACCGTGTCAGATAAACTACATGAAATCCTCTTAAATATGAGCAGAAATTATTCTACCTGTCAAAGTTCAGATCACTGAAACACTAAAATCACATAATTACAAATGGGAATAATTCATCTGAATGGTTTATCCGGTTAATGACGCAGTAATTAGAAAATTGCGTTTTCCTTTCAGAAGTTACTCAACAATTCAATATGTGAGACTTTAATTAGTGCTCGCATTGCTGAAAATAGAAATATTGCATAAAACAAGACCGCATTGAAATTGGAGTAGTCAATACATCTAGCACTGGTTGCTTAAATGATCGAATAGCTTTCTTCTGCCCTTTCGAACATCTGAGATATCCCATGAGACGCAGTAAGAAAGGCGACGTCACAACTATGCAACCCATCTCCACAAGGCTTCTCAAGGAATATTGACATGATTAGTGGCTCTTGACCTCAGCGTATGCATCAGAGATGCGACAGCCCTTCACTTTGTGCTACCGTCCCGGCGCCTTTTGGTTTCTAGAATGAAAAACAAAGGTATCGATTAAGTCTCACTTTTCTAATAGCAACCGGCACGCCAAATTTCATCATTAATTTATTATGCCTATCTGCAGATATAATAATTCAATTCAATATATATTTCACGACACGTAGCGTGCAAGTAACTAACTCACACAAACAAACACATCCGAGAATTAATTAAACACAAATAACAGGAAAGAAGGTTATTGAAAGAAAGTCATGCAAGTAATATCAAATTACACAATTGCTGCATATTACTGTAATTGTCAATGCAGTTTACACTAGAAATTAGAATTACGAATACAGTCCATTACGAATTGTATAATTACTGTATACTCTTTGCTGTGTTACTCTTTGCACTTAGTTATTACATGGACGTAAAACCACTTTCGCAAGAAAGTTATCACTTTTAGTGATTTGCTAGATTGGTTTCTCAAAGATTGAGGGATCTTATTCAAGAATTTCGAACTATAAAAACGTAAAGACTTTTGACCAAACCGCACAGTTCCTAGATACGGCTAAATACAGATTGTTTCATAAAAAATGGATCACCCTTAAACATCGCCTTAACTTCAACTTTGTCTAACTCCGCCAAACTTGAACGAATTTCTCTGAAATTTTGAAGATATGTCAGTTGTGCTTACTAATATCATTGTTGGAAATTTCAAGCATGAATATTGAGTTGTTTTTCTGTTATAGATGAAAAAGTAGTAGATAATTTGATCTTCATTTAGCAATGTTACACAAAATCATACCTCACTCCTATAAAATTACATTTGTTTCCTTTGTTATGTAATATGTTGTTCTACAAGCCAAAAGCTATCAAGCAAAACAAAAATAAAGAAAATCGTTCAGTCTGAGCCAGTATAGCACCATTATTCATCAACAATAATGTAACTGCTACATGTGATTAACTGGACTTCATGTTCCATAGCTTCCTGACTTCGTTGCGGTGGTGTTGGCAGCACTCCTGATTGCTTTCAGCTAGAAATCTATCTCTTACCGGTTGAAAACAATACAAAGCACAAATGAACAATAACGAGATCGCATTCACAAAAGGCAAAGTGTCAGCCTTGCTAGAACTAGAGTTTTCTTTGCGAGCTACAAGCAAGCGACTAAATGTCCCTTACACAAATGTGCATCGATGGCATAATGATGATTTTCGACTCTGTCGTAAAGAGGGCTCTGGCCGTCCACGCAAAACATCCAAACGTAGAGACCGCCTAATTTTGGGATTTGTTAAAGTTGATCCAAGTCTCTCGTTAACTGAGATGGCTGCACTAGTCTCGTCAATTTCTAAGTATTCGTAGAAGACTTATTGAGTCGAATTTCAATAGCTGTAAGAGGCCCTCTCAGATCGAATTATCAGATCAGCATACAAAAAGACGTCTCAGATGGGCAATGAGTCCGTCTGAAGGATAGTGGTGGTCGATTGAGATTATGGATAAAATCTGATCAGGAAATTCCGAGACATTTACATCGTCCCCGGGTACAAGGTGGTGCGACTCTACTGATTTGGGCTGGCATTTGGACCAATGGCCGCTCTGAACTTAACATACAGCAAGGAACCATGAATTCTGAACGCTATGTGAATGTTTTACGAATGAACATTGGCCAAATGACAGATCAACTTGGTGATCCATCGACTTGGTTATTTATGGATGATAATGCTACGTGTCACAGGAGTAGTACAGTCAACTTATGCAAGTCTCAATTAGGGCTTAGGACATTATCTTGGCCAGCTCGTTCTCCTGATCTGAATCCCATAGAAAATGTATGGAGCTTATCAGATTGTATAAGGACATTTAAATATATTAGGGACATGAAAAAACATGAAAAATGCCTTCTGTATCATACTTACGTTTTATTTAGTCAAATTTTAGGATGATCCACTTTTTATGAAACGGACTGTAAATACATTCCTTCTGGTATTTTCCTGAGGGTCAAATAATGCCACGAAAACAACAGGGCAAAGTTATCCTGAAACTGGTATGTCTCGAGAAAATGTTCTACATCAGTTGACTGGTTGATATGTAAAATAGATTTGGCTATTGGTTGCATCAAACGAAATAACTTGATGTTTCCTCTCATGTTTAACTCATAGTCATTTAGCTGGATGGTCATTTGAGGAGATATAGTCTCATATTATTTTCCACACACCCGCAAGCATCGGCTATACATTGATAGTAATTTCATTAAGTACATGTAATTTCAGCAAGTTTTTCGGAATTCGACTTATAGAATATTTTAGTCATTTTTGTTCTGTAAAAACGAATACGAAAATGAACGATCATTTTGAGGATCGAAAGGAAATTGGTTCAATACCACCTCGTTGAAACATGGTGATGATAAAATGACAATAAGTGGGCGGCTGTTATGTGTATTAATGTGTTCGATACAATATGTGCACGATTTGCACGATTGATGCAATATGATTGCCAACAAAACAATCATGCAGCAGCCAGGCCTTAGAATATTTGTAATGTTATTATAAACAATATCTCGCTGGCAAAACTCCTCCTCAAGTTACCCTATAGTGAATTCAATTTCGATCTCGCTTTGAAAGTCGAGATCACGAGTTCAGAATATTCCAAGCACCGAGATCTCGAATTCGAGATTACAAATCAGCTATTATTACAGTTTTTATCATTTGCTTAGAAAGTGTAATTAGTTGTAATTACATACCATTACTTTAGTCTAATTGCAGACCTAATTTCAATTGCGTAGTCTTCTTTGAAATTGAAACTACGATTAAAACACAAATCTGGACTGTCATGTCATGTAGTACCTCCACCGCATCGCGATGGATGTCTGCATGGGTGAAATAGTGTTCTTCAACGCCTCCTGTCTCCTGTCAGTGATAACAAGGTTGCCCCTCGCTGGGGTTGGAGAAAATTAATTGCAAATTTAATTGGCCCAATCTATTGCCAACAATCAATTATTGCAATTCTATTATTAGGCACATTTCCACATGACTGACACTTGATTGATAAATACTTAGAACGTTAGTTCCATAGCACATAGGTCTACAAAGGTGCTTTAAAGCACTTACAGAAATATAATTTACCTGTATTCACATGCAAACATCTTCTGCATCACTATATTCATTGAATTAATTTGCAGGACAAAACATGCAAATTAACTGATAACAATATTGAGCTTTGACTGATAATTAATATTTATATCCTATAATAATGTAAATTATTCTTCAAGCGCAATGTTTCCACGTCAAACACTGAAGCATTGTCACTCTGACCATCGCGATGATATGCCATAATTTGACTTTATCTAGAAAAAATATGAAACATAGTTAGAGACTTTCGAATTAAAGATTAAATGAAAGCTATAGATTATTGACAAATAGCTTCGTATTAGGTTAAAATCAACCATTTCTTCGTTTTAAATGCGTGGCATACAAAATATCATATCATCGACTGTTTAGGCCCATATATTATACTGTATTACTTACAATAATCGCTCAGTAAACCGCTTTTTCACTTGTGAATAGTTGCAATTAATTGGAATTATTGGCAACTGATTCAATCAATTAATTGTGATGTAGATGGATAATCAATCAATTAATTGAAATAAATTTCCAATCAATTAATTTTTTCCAGCCCCTCTGCCCCTGACTGGCTAGTCCATGACAGGATGTTGCCGTACCAGCACACATAAGGTCTTCCACGCTGTCTGTTGCCATTCACAAGTTCCGCTATTGTGCTGCTTTCGATTGTGTCTTAGGGTTCCTCAATACGTGACTTAATTTGCGGGATTTGATGTGCGGTCGAGCAATTGGCTGCTTGTTCCTGCTGGGTGGTCATTCTCCTTGTTCACTTTCCTGGTGAATTTGTTGTCGATCGCTTGTATGCGTCTCTCATCTCCTGCTTTCACTGCACACGATTCTAAGGCTTTCAGCAGGCGCATCTTGGTGTTTGTGCTGACAGCTTTGATCATGCACATTTTCGTCAATTTTATCATTACTGTCATTCCCATTGTTAACTTCGATTTAACTTCATTCATGCAGTCTGGCTCCTTGTTTGCGGTGCTTCAGAAATATATAAACTTGTCCACTTGTCACTTCATGTAAGTTGAGTAAGACAAAGATGATGAAGGAGAAGTCGGAATTCCAGATAAGTAGACTCCACAGGCATGATTGTATAGTGACATTTCGACAGTTTACGTGCAGAGCTGGAACCGCGCCGGTTTTACTTGATGCTTTTCCGGGCCCGCATCGACTCCAAAATATAAGGCCCGGGCCGGCCCGGATGAATTTTGTATCTTGGCCCGCGCGACGAAGTTTATCGATTTGCGCAATTTGTCATCCTTAATAAAACTGTCAGATACGTTAGTTGAATGCAATTGCCTTCAGATTCATTACAAATTGATCGCATGCTGTAAGGTCTATGTGCCATCTGCCAGTAAATCGATTCCTGTTGAGCAGCAAGGTGAATTTTTAAATATCTAATACATGATGATTTTTTTAATATTGATCATGTATAACGCGTTTGTCCATCACAAATAAATTGGATCTTATTTGATTTACCGATAGCTGCCTATTCTCGTAAGTTAGACTTGGGTTTATTCAAAAACAGGGAAATCGAAAGTACTGAAAACATCTGTAGCCTACTTGAAATAGTGAAGTCATTATGTCAAAAGTTGAACTAAATATTCATCCAAACTAAAAAAAATTCAAAAAATTAAATCTAAATTCATTGAACTAAAAATAATATCAACTCTTTTGACCAAAATTCCTGAGAAATGTCACTTGCTAATCGTCTATCGACTGTTGTTTGACAGCGTCTCCACGTGATATAGCTGACACATTTCAATTTATAAAAACATATTTGCAGCATGCAGAGTTGAAAAACAACAGCGTGCTGCTTGACTGAACTTAATCCTCAATTACCTAATCTATTCAATAGATGCCTTAACTCTGATAAAAACATGCAGCATTTGGTCGAGAAAGTATATGCATGACTCACTTTTGCCGGCATTTATTTCATCTTATTGTATAAGAATCATGTTGACAAGTCATCTAACGAATTGATTCAGAGAAGGGTCAATTGAGGAAAATATTTTTAATTTCAGACAAAATAGATATAGGCCCGGATACTAAGTATTTCAGGTCCGATCCCGCTTCCAGCTCTGTTTACGGGACAGGCTAGCTGTAGCAGCTAGGATTAGAGCACATGCTCACAGATAGTGAATTTGTTTGGCAAGAATAAATTTCGTAATTTGTGGAAAGACGATGAAAGATGCATGGAAATCACGCCGTTAGAAGAGGGCTCCGACCTCTCCCCCCCAGGATATCTGGAAAAATCTAGCATACTAGGAAAAGTCTGGAGGGGTCCGGACCCCGTTGACCCCTGTGCAGCGCCCCTGTATGCAACGGTATAAAAAGCCACTGACATATGGAAATAACATTGAAAAATGCGTGTCCCACTTATTTTAACCGACCCCGTATATAGTTTAGACGTCTGATATTCATACTTTGCATCATCTAATCATTGCAGAATAATTGTGATAGGTTCGGTTTTCATAAGCCTCGCAATTAGTCTACTGGCAGCTGCATATGCGAATGTATAGGATACGGACGGTAGAGACTGGGATAGCTTGCCTCTGTAATGATAACCAAAAAATAATCGATATTTTATCTGCTATCTAATTGACCTAATCTTGTCGGTAATTCTCTATTATATGATATTCACATGTACACATACTCAATGGACTGGAGAAGCGTCCTTTCCAATGAATGGTGACGTTGCGTGCTGAAAACGGTGCATATTGTGTATAAAGATAAACGAATGAACAGTGATGATGACGAAAATTTTAGCTGCTGCACAATGAAAAGCGTGTTCAAAATTTCTCCCGCTCAACTTGCAAAGACGATTGTCGCTTACGGTGTTGATTTTGCTTGTGTGATTTCATTTGATGTTATGATCAGCATACCAACACGACGCTGAATATCATGAAAAGAATTTCCATAATTGATTAGCAGGTTCATTTAGATCGTTTACATCCTGCACATTGTTTCGTTGAATTCTACAATGAAGTGTATTGCAGCACTTCAGTAAATCGCTTAAGTTGACTGTGTCCAGTGTCCACTGACCCTATCCTGAAAGTACACCAGTGATACTTAATCGCCCCTAAGTGAATTGGATTGAACTTAAGAAGTATTAGATGAAACTCAACGTGTTAGCGGTATTATGAGGAAATTCCTTCATTATGTGGAAACTATTTTCTTTGTCTCAACAGGCTATGTCCATAACTGGAGGAGCAAACGCTTTGTCGAAATGAGTCTTAGGAAAAAATGTCGAAGTTGAATTTATTCATTAGATGTAGACGATTCACTTTGACAACTTCCTGAATTGGATTTTCAATGGAGACTGAGTGAGTTTGAAGTCAAATTTTCTTTCATTCCTTTTATACCATGATGACTACAATTCCTGTCAGCAAGTGTACTCATCGTCGTTTTCTTATGAATCTCAATGACTTTTGCGCATCTCTATTTACGTGTTTCCAAATCTTTCAATTTATATTTGCCAATCTGTGTCTTCGGTCTTCTCTCTTATTTTGAAACTTTGTGGGAATATTCGAGATTTTCTCTACACTTGATCTGAAGATTGACAGATCTGTATTCTAACATAGATAAAGGTTAATTCTACAAAAACCATTTCATAACAGTAAATTACAAAGGAACGTCACACCAAACTGCAATGCGTAAGTTATTACAATTTTCAGTCCAAATATTATCATTTGGCCTATAATTGATTTGCAGCTAGTGTGAAACTCAGAGTGCACGCAAGAAGCGTTCCGGTGAAATCTGCCCATTATTTCTCTACTCATGGCTTAGTCAATCGAAAAATCGTGACCAAGTGCATACAACTGTGTTAAAGCACAATGTTCCTCAGAAACCACATAAATCTGTATGGTCATAGTTCGAAATGTTTTCTAAATCATGTTTAGAGAAATGTTTTAGATGCAAGCGCTTTATACGTTGACAAAATTTTAAACTTTTGTTTGCTCTATAAAATGTAGGTGATGTTTATCTTATGAATGAAGACTTGGGACTTATTGCCCGCATAGTCGAATGATTAGGCAAACTTCCAACTTTCAGTCAAATAAATAAAATGTAGAACTTGAGTGTGGGTACACGTAACTTTCGAAATGATTCTAATAGCCATTAGTCCCACAAATAACTGTTTAGTTCTTATGAATAGGCAGATCTCAATAGCATCACTGTGTTTTTATTTAAATCCGTCAGTGCATCAACTCAAATTAACAAATTAAACAAGTTTTGCGATCAGAGTCACCAAGTGGAACGGACAAACGTGCGTTTAATAAGTTTATTAGCTCGACATAACTTCTAAAAACAAGAGAGATATACAAACACTAACATGGAAGTTATCAGGCAAAGAATTTGAACTTCATATACATGTATTCTTGTAGACCTCACTCTTCACTCCCTACTCATAACCATGATGCCATCTGTGCTGTGCCGATAATCAAATTGGATTCTATCAAACCTGAAGTAAAAATAATGCGGTTATACACTGTAAATCGCTGGATACGAAAATTACATACAAACACATGCCAAGTTTACATACAATTTGAAACCAACATTTGATACGAGATTCTGGTATATATAAAGAAATCTGGTATGTTATTCATACGAATGGCCATTTACTTTCGTATGTGACTGGTATGTAAACGATACGAACTATGCTAACTGTGATTGGCTGTTTTACGTTGAAATACGAATTCTTGGTATGTTTTATATACGAGACCCGATGCAAATTGGTATGTGTTTCGTATGTCTTTCGTATGAATAGCTTTATGTCATATGGCAAAAAATATGTTATACTGCATACTACTTACAAATAACTTTTTTCCAGTAATACCAGCCGTGAATATTTCGTTGTGAAAGTGTGGTATTTAACTAGATTAGATTTGTTGTGGAATTAAAGCCGCATGTCATCTTTGCAACTTGTCTTATAGCATTCACAAGACTCATAATTCGCTCATTTCCTTGAACTAAATTGATAAACATCATTTCAATAAAACGATAACTTTTCAGCAATCATGTTGACTTATATATCTCAAACATAACTATTTTTGCGTTCATGAATTATAATGTGTCTTTATTTTGGATTGATAATATGCTTAGTTCCAAAATTACATAATGCATAATTGTTGATGGTCAAATACTTATTGATTATTTATGAAATGCCTCGGACTTACATGTATTAAAATCGAATTCAGTATTGTTAGTTTGACTATAAAATGTCATTATCTCACTACTTACAAAGCAGTAGTAGCATTAGTGTGATCTTTATTGACAAAAAAGCCTTAAATCAACATACTTTGGACATGATTGATGCTTTCTCTCAACATTGTGCTGGTATGGCTTTAGTATGTAAAGCATACCACACTTGAAATAACATGCGAAAAGCATACAAATATATACCAAGATCATACAGAAATATACCAAAAAAATATTTTGGCATGCATCCTTCGTATGTGATTGGTATTGAGCGATTTACAGTGTAGAGACACAGAAATGAAATTATCTTTTTCGATGTTCTAAGAAATATTCAGTGGACTCAGGTGAAAGTAGTTCTGAGAAGCAGTTCTGTTATTTCAACTTTATAAATCAAACTTTGATGGAAGCATGTTTTCCATTCAGAACGATTCCAACTACGATTCAAGACTTTGGGTTACAGAACATTTTTTGGATCTTATAAATAGGAGAAATTTCTATAGGAAACAAGCCCCTCGTGTTTTATTTCGTCAATACAGGAAAGTTATGGCAGCGAGTACAGAACTGAAAACTAAATACATGTATGTGAGAAACAATTTTGATCTTCTTACCGATGTACGCAAATGGGGGTTTTGTCTTAAAGATTTATTGGGACACAGAAGTTCAAACAATTCATTTATAAATATATTGACCAGTGGTTATAATGGCGAAACTATGAAGATGTTGAACGACGTCAACCATCAGTGATTTCCATTACCAAAGACACTGAACCTGTAAGCAAGGTTGGACCTTGGGTTTTGGGTCGACCTTAGATAAATGATACAAAACTTGGGTTTTCTATTAATGCTGCATATACATAATTCAAGTTAAAAAAATTAATATTCTTAGGTTAGGAGAACTTCATGATAGGAGCATAAAGTTTTGATTTTTAATCAAAATTCCACTCAATTCATAGAATATTTCAAAAATGAAATACTTGTGATTAATTTCATTTTGGGTTTGACAGTTCCGCGCATTGAAAGTTCGTACGCATTGTATTTGCTGTAAGCTTGCATGTATTTTGTTGCATTTGTGCATATTGAATTTTCATATATTTCATGTATATCTTCGCACCCCAAAACTGTCTACGATAGCCGACATTTTTAATCATTCCAATTTTGATTTCTAAATATGTTAACCATGCACTCACTACGCAGCCATAATGTTTATTAAGTCTGCTTATTTTTCTGAATGATAAAATGAAAACAATTGCTTTGTTATGAGCAATATGTAATTCAATCATAAATGACTAATCTTCAATTAGTCAGCATATCAGTGTTAGTTAAATTAAGGAAAGCTTTATAACCACAGAATTAGATTCATCTGCTTCGGTTTCCTAGAAAGGAATGGTTATATGTAGCTTTAATATCGAAATGGCACATCACAGAATTATAGAAATTGCTCCTTCTCGAATGGATAATTCGTGTTTCGCTTAGACTATTGGAAATGGCAAACAATATGCTGTCAGCAGAGGACACCAGAGCCAGTGAGAGATGCGTGTGTGCTGTGATATCACTTCGCACACACCAAAACACACATCGTTTAGCTAACATTCGATTAAGTGTATGCACTATGCAGTAAGGAATGGTAAGAAGACGATGGTGAAATCATCAGGTGAATTGATTTTCGTGCGCTTGCTATTTTTTCAATAATGATCGGAAGGGCCAACATTATGAAGAAAACTTGTACGCAATTATCTGAATTCTTCGAATCTGAAGGAATTGTGGCAATCGAAGCACTTTGCTGGAACTCACATTAATCCGCAAGCGACCTGCGACTTTTTTCCTATCTCTGTAAGGTATTAGGAATTCCTTTTTCCGCGATGTGCCGTCAATTTCGTATTAATCACACTTCTAGCAAACCGAAGCAGATAAACAAAATATATAATTCCGTGTTTAGAACGTACTACTTGTACTTAGGCTACTAATTACAGCTACTGCACTAAAAAATCGCTTCCCACGAATGCCACACTAGGCTACTCATGAGCCCAATAGGAATTTTGGCCTATAGAAGAATCTTCATGTCAGCCCAAAATGCAAGGAATGCGCTTCGTTTGCTTGATTCTGCTCATTTATTAAAACTTGGGCGTGGGTTTTAGGATTTGACCCAAGAATTGGCCCAAAACGGCTACCTCCATGGTTTCATGCCCAATACAAGTTTTTGCCCAACCTTGCTCTAGGTTTGGAAAAGTTATGTGCGATGGAAAACACTTCCATTCCAAATGAAGTTTTACCTACTGTCCTTGAAGTAGAGAACCTGCTGTTTCCTGTTAATGTGAAAAAATCCATCGGTCCTGACAATATACCACCTTGGATTTTAAAAGATTGTAGTTCACTAGTTGCGGCTCTTTTAACTTCTATAGTATGCTCCTCCATCAGAAAGCGCTATTGGCCGGAGGTCGGCGTTCTGCAGATGTTGTTCCTCTTCCGAAGCCTTTTCATTCAAATTCAATTTCTACTGATATTCGATATATTGGAATTGCATGTAAAGTAAGTAAAATCATAGACGAACACCTAATGGTGAAACATCTTTGATTTCATGTAAAGGACAAAATCGAAGAGAATCAATTTGGAGGAATCGTTGAGCTAACTAGTACTGATACCTACTCATGGAAAAGTCGTGATTATGATAACTGTTTTGATTCTTTTTCAACGGGCTGTAAATTTGTTTTTAACAAGTCTGGATTGCTCACATGTAGGACAAAATATGTTGTATATCTTGTCTTCTGTGTGAAATGTGGTTTGCAGTATGTAGGCCAGACTAGGCAACCATTGCAGACGCATATTAATGGACGTCGACAGAGCATCGTAAAAGATAAATTGAACACGTTTCTTTGCAAGCATTTTAATGATGGTAGCCATTCTTTTGACGACTTTCGTGTTAAGATTATTGATTGTGTCGACTATTCGGAATTAACTGAAGAAGATGAGAAGAGAATTCTTGATGAGAAAGAAGACTTTTATATATGTCCTCTCAACATTGTTTATCCTCTTGGTCTGAATGACAAATTGATGGGGAAAGGTCGTGTATCTAACGTGTCAGCTGGTAAATTAGCATACCTTGGACTTCGTGCTCGTCGTCGCAAAAGAGGACATGGAATCCGACGTAGTGGTCGGAAGCAACAAACAGATGATAATGAGCTGTGTAATTCAGTTGCAGACAAACTGCACATATTATTTTATAGCTCTAATTTCAAAGAATGTTACTCTTCTCTTATGACTCTTACAAATAGAAGACTTTTGAGTACAAAAAGTGATTTGTTATCTGTTTTTTCTTCCTTTTTGTTAAAAAGATTTAATAACCAAGAAGTTATTAAGAGATTAATACAAAAGATTAATAACCAAATATTGTTAGTGAGAGTAGAGCCACTTTTGTTGTGTCATTTAATACTGTAGTAAGCTTATTCATTGAATTTGCCATCCATTTTTGAAGATGGAAGATTACGTTGACTACTCCTAGATGCTGCACAAAGCTCATATCCTCCCAAAATTTGCTACAAACTTTGTAATCCGATATCATTGAAAATTTGTAATTTTAGCAAATTCTTGAGTGATTTAAACTTGGATAAAGTTCGCATTATTATCACTGGTAAATGTATTTGTGATGATAAACCAACCTTTGTTAATAGTTCTTATGGTCATATTTTCACCGGCAACCTTGAAGTGATAGAAGATCCAAGACTACGACAACTGATGTCAAAGGGTGCTAAGTTTCGCATGCCAAATGTTGTTTAATGGTTTTCTGCTAAGAAGGATTTGTTTGCTTCCGTTGAGGAACATGTTGTTAAGTTAGAAAATTGTTTTGATGATTTTAAGAAATATGCTCTTGCGCGTATTTCTAAGCGCATAAGTTTTGCAACATTAGTAGTAAGCAAGTGACAAACACTCGAACGGCGCCCCCCCTCTGGAACGGCAGAGTGTCGTGGTCGGCCGCCGTGGTGCTTCGGGTCTGAGTCCCCCCCCTCTGGAACGACAGAGGTTGTGGTCTGTCGTGGTGTGCCGGCCAGGTGGGTTCCCGTTCACAACATGTTCGCTGACTCCCCCCCCCTCTGCAACGACAGAGTGTGAGACTCGGGTGAGTTGGTCCGACCGCCTGGTTGACGTGGGCGACCGTCTAGGTTGACGTGGGCGACCGTCTAGGTTGTCGTGGATGGTGAAATGGCTGCCAGATTCGGATTCAGCGTAAAATTCTGCATCGGTAGGGTGAGTTTCAAGGCAATCGGCGAGAAAAAATTTTTCTTCAAAATTTTAACAGAGTTAGAATTTGGGACGTTTTGGTGTGTAGCGCCCAAACGAAGCATCGGATGAAAAAACGGAGGCCAGATTCGGAATCTACGTGAAATTTTGGGTTAGGAAGGATGTTTCCAGCGAAATCGGAGAGAAAAAATTTTCGGCTGACGTCCCCCCCCTCTGGACAGCTTGCTTCGATTTTGGCTTCCAGTGGACGGATTTTGTCGTGCGATAGCTCGTTTGAAAGCTAAGAGTGAGACAAATTCACTGAAACAATCGGCTTGTTCCTATCTGTCTTCGTTTAGATGTGAGACGCCATTTAAGATTTTGGGACATTGTCGAAAAACGACAGAGTTAGAATTTGGGACGTTTTGGGCTCTAGCTTCAAAACGAAGCATCGGATTGGAAAACGGATTTCAGATTTGGAATCAGCGTGAAATTCTCTATCTGTATGGTGAATTTCAAGTCAATCGGAGAGAAAAAATTTTCAACATTTTTCGAAAAAACGACAGAGTTAGAATTTGGGACGTTTTGGTGTGTAGCGCCCAAACGAAGCATCGGATGAGAAAACGGAGGCCAGATTCGGAATCTACGTGAAATTTTGGGTTAGGAAGGATGTTTCCAGCGAAATCGGAGAGAAAAAATTTTCGGCTGACGTCCCCCCCCCTCTGGACAGCTTGCTTCGATTTTGGCTTCCAGTGGACGGATTTTGTCGTGCGATAGCTCGTTTGAAAGCTAAGAGTGAGACAAATTCAGTGAAACAATCGGCTTGTTCCTATCTGTCTTCGTTCAAAAGTTAGAGCGGTTACAAGATTTTAGGTCGGAGCTCGCTCACCTGAAAAAATCCTAAGTGTCAGAGTGGCTTTGTATGGGTAAAAATTTGAAAATTTTCCAAAGTGTGGAATTTCGACCTGGGACAGTCACCAAAACATTTTTCATCAAATTTTGAAATTTCACTGACGTCCCCCCCCCTCTGGACAGCTTGCTTCGATTTTGGCTTCCAGTAGACGGATTTTGTCGTGCGATAGCTCGTTTGAAAGCTAAGAGTGAGACAAATTCAGTGAAACAATCGGCTTGTTCCTATCTGTCTTCGTTCAAAAGTTAGAGCGGTTACAAGATTTTAGGTCGGAGCTCGCTCACCTGAAAAAATCCTAAGTGTCAGAGTGGCTTTGTATGGGTAAAAATTTGAAAATTTTCCAAAGTGTGGAATTTCGACCTGGGACCGTCACCAAAACATTTTTCATCAAATTTTGAAATTTCACTGACGTCCCCCCCCCCTCTTATCGATTGCATATTCACAGGGTATATAAGAACGGGATCGGGAGAGGATTTTCACTAAGTTGAGAAACTGACTACAGGTAAGTCGTTTCTCTTGAGGTCCGATATCGGACTTCTGACTTTACATTGCTGATATCAGCTAAGGTGTCAGACTTATAGGTTAGTCAGTATAGCATGACTGACCATTTGATGATAGTAGGCCGAAATCTTCAAACGGCTATAACTTTGCTTCTACAAGTCCTTTAGACTTGATTCAAAAAACATTCGACAGCTCTTGCTGTGCTGTAGGTGACAGACTACTTATAAACGTTTTATGAGTAGTACTAAAATACTGAAAAATTTAAATTCATATTTAATGATAATAATTAAAGTTTTTGAATAAAAAGCAGTCGTTTATGAGTCTCTGTGACTTGGGTCGTTTCCTCTTGTAAATAACTCCACCGGTTTTCATGTCAAAACTGGGGCCCGGATACCAACACAGTGATATGACGCACGCTCTGTCCGATCGAGGTTGGATTTGTGGGTCGAGGCCTTGGAGCTGGGATAAGATCCCCTCTGAGTAATGCCTGTAACGGATTCAAGAGCTTAACACCCAAACGGTTGCTGACTTGCTATCAAATGTTTGGTGACTTAGTCTTTCAATGCATATCAGCAAGTAGTATCCTATAAACACTTGCTATCAAATTTTACTCTATCTTTACAGAATTATCATGACGAAAGCGAGTAACGCCAAGATGCTAGTGGGCAAGTGCAGTTGTGGCAAGATTGCCAGAGGTAGCGAACTAAAGAAACATTTAAAAGAAAAAGAGGGGACGATGGGCCATGAGAGGAAAGTGATGTTGAGGTTGTGTGTGTCTTGTCGGAAATGTATGATGGGGGATGAGAAGGAATTTATGAAGGCGCATTTGCAGTGTGAGAGTGGGAACATCGGAGAGAAGGGGTTCAAGGCATGGTTTGAGGGAGAGTTGTTGGAAAGGGAAGAGGTGAGAAAGGCGGTGGCAACGATTCAGGACGTGATTGGGGAGAAAGTGGTGAGGAATGCGAGTGAGGGGAGTTCGAGTGATGGGAGTTCGAATGAGGAAGTTGAGTTGAGAGCGAATATGAAGAAGAAGGATGATGTTGATTTGGATGCGGTGATGGAAGATTTGTTTGGGGACATAGCGGATTTGAAGGAAGAGTGGGAGGGGGAGGAAGTGGCTAAGCCGATGGCAGCGTCATCGCCACGGCAGCAAGAGGCGTATGACACGGAGGTATTTGTGAGAATGAAGGATCGTGTGATGGCTTTGGAAAGTAATAATAGAAAAGTTTTGAAGGAGAATGAAGAGCTGAAGGTGAAGGTTGAGGGGTATAGGGCAACAAGGGAAGAGTTGGAGAGCTTGAGAAAGAAGGAGAAGGAATGGATGGCGGAAAGGAGCGAGTTGATGAGGAAGGCAGGTTTGGTGGAGAGTTTGCAGGCGAGTGTGTCGAGGAAGGATGAAGAGATAGAGCGGATGCGAAGCGTGGTGAAGGAGACGGAGGAGGTGAAGGTTATTAATAAGAGGTTGACGGGTGAAGTGGAGCGACTGCATGAGCGTTTGAAGTGTCGAAAAAGGAGAGTGTATGAAGTCCATCTTCCCCTCTTTGAGAACAATGTATGCGACGCCCCAACCATCACGGATGATCCCAACGTGACACAGCAGTGTTATGAGGGCGACGGAGTCCGATGTCTCCACATGAGTATGGGCGTTACCGGTCAGCTTGAAGACTTCGTCGTCCGAAAAGCTCGGAAGAAAGTTCCCAGTAAGCTTCCTCAACATGATCATTTTTGTAGCTCATCTAATCTCCTATTCTTTTTCTTTCAGAGTTTTTGCAGAAGTGAGAGGAGTGTCGGTGGACGGAGAACGACCCATGGGCTCTTTTAAGGGCCAACCTTCTAATGCAGCTAAAGCGGTCCCAAGCCCGCCACATATCCTCGGATATGGAATGCAGAGGGGAAGAAAAATAATGAATGGAATGAAATGGGAGGACACTCACGCGCCACACGCAACATAACACACTTCTCTCTTCCGTAGTCTAACAAGCTCTTTACACATGGATCGCAGTCGATTGCTATCCCTGTATCAGAAGTGTAAGCTATCTTAATTTTATTTGACACTATTTCATCTATCATCATCGTCCATATGAAATGTTTTAAGATTTACAAGTTAGACTAAGCGTGCTACTATTTCCAAATGAAAATGTATACATGGTTAAATCATCCACTTAACCCCATCCGTAGTCTAACAAGCTCTTTACACATGGATCGCAGTCGATTGCTATCCCTGTATCAGAAGTGTAAGCTATCTTAATTTTATTTGACACTATTTCATCTATCATCATCGTCCATATGAAATGTTTTAAGATTTACAAGTTAGACTAAGCGTGCTACTATTTCCAAATGAAAATGTATACATGGTTAAATCATCCACTTAACCCCATCCGTAGTCTAACAAGCTCTTTACACATGGATCGCAGTCGATTGCTATCCCTGTATCAGAAGTGTAAGCTATCTTAATTTTATTTGACACTATTTCATCTATCATCATCGTCCATATGAAATGTTTTAAGATTTACAAGTTAGACTAAGCGTGCTACTATTTCCAAATGAAAATGTATACATGGTTAAATCATCCACTGAAGCCCCATTCAAGTACGTCAGTATGAAAGCAAAGATAATACGAAATAAAAATTTATTATGGCATGTATTTCAAAAGGTCTTCATCGTCAATATCGTCCCAGAGTCTGGCTTCACATAGATAACAAAAACAGTTCAGTTGCTTTAATCGTTCTTCCACTGCGAGCCTCACTTTATCAATATACTCCCACTCTGCCATAGTTCGTGGCTGGGAGTTAGGGGTGTACCACTCCCATAATTGGTGGAGGAATTTCGTGCTGGTGATCTCCATCACATCGTCAGTATCGTACTGGAGATACTTCCACCTCACGCCTGTTAAGTCGGGACACTCCTTCTCACATACACTCTCCTCTTCCTCATCCGCTGGTAATGATAACTTCCTGATATTGTCCAGTTGGTACACCTTCTCCACCTTCGCCTTTCTTGGAGCGTTTGGTGTAACGAGCGCCTTTGGTGTTGAGCATGGAGAAGAGAATTTTGTGTTTGGTGTTGTCGGAGGGCTTGTCATGTTGACTGTGAATAATGACTTTGAAATGTTTTCTAATTCTTAAGTATCAACAAGCAACCAATCAGAATGAACATCCAATGAATGAAGAGAATGAAAGTATATAAGCAAAGTGACATCCGTATCATTTCACTCTGTCTTTGAGACGCATAAGTGAACTGTTGTCTAGCGAATTCTGTATTTGAGGCGTACAAGTGAACTGCTCTTTAGTGAATTCCAAATTTGAGTGAAGTCTCTATCTTGTTCAAGTATCAAGCTTAAACATAATTTCGTTCAAATGGTAAGTTGAAAATTTCCTCTCTCATCTCCCTCAAACGTGTGGCTAATAGCATCTTCCTCAATTTCAGGCATCAACTTCATCACCAACACCCTCCCTTCTCGAGGAAAGTTTAGAGTTGTTGAGTCAAGGTAGGTTGTAACAATATACTGACACTTGAACAGAGATGAAAGAATGATTTCTCTTTCAGGTGATACCAGTTCCATCTCGTGCGAGTCCATATCAACATTGTCGCGGGAATGCGACGATCGGCAATGTGCTGACTGTGGACACATCTTCACGAGGAAGCGTGATCTCACCCGACACATCAAGCGAGGTGTTTGTCGACCTAAGCCGGCATCAATCTCCGAAGGTAGGGATGATTCTGTTAACGATGTCTCCTTTTCTTGCGACTTGTGCGCTCAGTCTTTCGAGACACGTTTTGAACTATCTTCGCACAGACTTCAACATACACACGCGAACGATACCTACACCAACGGTACCTCCTCTATCCGACTCACTGAAGTGTCCATAAATAATTTAGTGAGGAACTACCAGATGGACTCCTCAGAAACCATTGCTAACTTTGAGGAATGGTTTCATCAAAATTCATCATTGATAGAAGCGCTCTTCAACAATTTAGACAATTTTAGGATGAAGGCGCTCATCTATCTTAAAATAAAATATGTAAAAATCGACCACCATACTGGACAAATAATAGAGAGGTTGGAGTTTCACATACCCTCCTCTCCTGCAACCGAAGTTGTAGACTGTGAGTCTTGGATAAATTTTCATATCCAAGGGTTAAAATTAAATATAGATAAATTTAACGAGCGTGATAGTGGACTCGTTTTTGATGGTATTGAGACCGCCATGATTAAAATCAGTTTATTAGGAAATCATAGTGGTCGAGGCTCCTTTAAACTTCCGAAAAATTTAAGAAATAAAGCAGCAGTCATTTCTGTAGATTGCGAATCGCAATGTTTTAAGTATGCCGTCCTCTCCATTCTCCACTATAATGATGTGCAGAATGGTCGATACCGCAAGAGTAAGTATCAACAGTGGGAGAATGAATTAAACTTCGATGACTGTAATAGTGACGATATGAAAATTAAAGATATAGAAAAATTTGAAAAATTGAACAACATCAAAATAGTTCTCCATGTTTGGGAAAAAGGATTGAAGGGTGTGCGCTACAACTCGCGTTCGAGTTGTTATGAACGTACAGTAAACCTGTTATTAGTAAAACAGGATGATAGTGAGGAATGGCACTACTGTGGTATTCCCAAAATCTCTCGCTTATACCACCACTTAGAAAACTCTAGTAGAGAGTTATATTACTGCGACAGATGTATTCGCCACTTTAGGAGGAAAACTAAATTTGAAACTCATTACGAATGGTGTAAGCGAGGTAAACTGCAAATGGAGCGCATGCCCAAAGATAAGGAGTTTTCATATAGAGAGAATGGTGATGAATTAAGTCCTCTTCGTGTCATCTATGCTGACATCGAATGTTATATCGATGATAACATCCATCGACCAGCAGCCATTTCCTGCTATGAAGTATGGCATGATCACTTTAGGAGTAGGCAAAATAAAATGCGCGTCTGGCAAGGTGAGGATTGTATTTACCAATTCCTACAATTCCTCGAACAGGCTGTAAAATTTCAACAAAAGTATGATGGTGAACTCTATCGCAGATCATTGCATATGACAGCAGATGATCAAGCAAAATTTGATAGCTGCAACATTTGCCCCAAATGTAGGAAAACATTTGATGATGATAAGATTAAGAAAGTGCGCGACAATGATCACATCACTGGTAAATTTAGAAACGCACTCTGTTCAAAATGTAATTTTTCACTTAGGATGAAACGGCGTACATTACCCGTCATTTTCCATAATTTCAAGGGCTACGACAGCCATATGATAATAAAAGGAGGTTTGGGTCAAATGAAAGAGTGGAAGCTTGATGTAATAGCGCAACCGAGAGAGAAGTTTATGGCCATGACAGCAAAAGTGCCTGTCGATAAAACTAAAGAAAATAAGACGGTCTATTTTGATATAAAATTTTTAGATTCCTACCAATTTATGACTGCATCACTGGCCTCTCTCGTGCAAAATCTAAAGTCTCTTCCACTAACACAAAATCTTAAGAAACAATATCCAAATCTAACCGATGAAGTCATCACACGGAAAGGAGTCTTTCCATATGCATATTTTGATGCGATTAGTAAACTCGGCGAGACTTCTCTTCCGCCCATAGATAAATTTAAAAATGATTTGACCGGCGCAGAATGTAAGACCGAAGATTATGATCATGCACAAGATGCATGGATAAAATTTGACTGCCATACATTTGGTGAATATATGATTGCCTACCTTAAGTTAGATGTATTTTTGCTGGCTGATGTATTTCAGGAGTTTCGACGAGTGGCATTAGAAGAAGATAAGTTAGATCCCGTCCACTTTGTCAGTCTACCAGCCATGTCATTTAAGTCTGCTTTTAAAATGACTGGTGAGACCATTCATCTCTTACAAGATCCAGAGATGTATAATTTATTTGAGCGAGGAATTCGCGGTGGTCTCACATTTGTAAATAAACATAGGTTAAAATCTGAAACAGTTGGTAATGATCATACCCATCTGAAGTATTATGACCAAAATAATTTGTATGGTAGTTCATTATCCAAACCGCTACCTCACTCTGAGTTTAGCTGGTTAGATGATAGTGATATTCAACATTTCTCCAACCCTTCTAACATACTAGCAATTCCAGATGAAGGTGATTGGGGATATTATTTTGAGATAGATCTAATCTATCCAAATAATATTAAACATAAAACCGTAGATTTTCCACTCGCACCCGAATCAGGTGAAGTGAGTAAAGATATGTTTTCCGACTTTATGAAACAATTTCATAAAGATTTAGAATCATGTGGACAACCCGACTATAAGCCTTGTCGCAAACTTTTACTCATCCAGTATGATAAAGAAAACTATCTAGTCCACTTTAGCATCTTAAAATTTTATTTAGAAATGGGTATGATTTTAAAAAGAGTTCACCGCATTATTAAATTTAGACAGAAAGCCTTCCTCAAGCCATATATTGATAGCAACAGCCAGAAACGTGCACTAGCCCAAAATAACTTTGAAAAAGATTTTTATAAATATAAGAACAACAGTCTATTTGGTAAGACGATGGAGGATGTTAGAAAGCGCGTAAACTACAAACTAGTTAATGATGATCAAAAGTATCACAAATTGACCTCATCACCTCTATTCATCGATAGAGACATTATCGATGAGGACCTTATAGGTGTTAAAATGATAAAATCTGAAGTTGAGTTGTGTAAACCCATCTATATTGGTCAAGCTGTACTAGATTATTCTAAGCTTGAAATGTACCAACTCTTTTATAAAATACTAAAACCATGTCCTCTCGTAAAAGAGGTTCGTTTGTTGGGTGGTGATACAGATAGTTTCTTCTTAGGTATTACCACTCAAAAAGATTTAAATTTCAATGAAGTAGGAAAATCTTTGGAAAGATATTTTGATACATCAAATTATCCTGCTGATCATCCACTCTACTCCATCAAAAATAAGGCAAAACTTGGCTGCTTTAAGGATGAGACAGCAGGGAAGGAAATAGATGAAATGATTCTCCTCCGTCCAAAAATGTATTCTATGAAATTAAAGGATAGTGATGATAGCATTAAGCGCGCTAAAGGCATATCAAAATCCATTGTGCAAAATATGAAACATAAGAATTTCAGGAAAGCCTATAGAAATAAAAATATAACGTTTGTCAATATGACAATCTTAAAATCTAAGTCGCATGAGATCAAAACTCATACTTTTAGGAAACGGGCGCTTTCAGCATGGGAGGATAAGAGGTGCTGGTTAGAACACAACATATCTCTTCCACATGGACATCCTGACACAAACATACCACCACCCAAAAGAATTAAACTCACACTACCACATTCAGGAGACGTCTTAGCATAATCATCCTTAACTTAGTATTTTGATGTTGATTTCTGTAGATTAACATTGTTGTTTTATGTATCGCATGAGATTGTTTTTTTCCTTGTGAATATGTGTCCACATCTGTACATTCCCCATGTGATGACTTTTCCACTGAAAGACATTTTTCCTATCCCTGTATATTTCCACCCTTCACGAAGTAAAAAGACTTTTTGTATATAACAATGTTTATTGAAGTGCGCTCATGTATATATTTTCAGTGGATGTTGTATAATGTCTATTGCTTCACATTCATATACATATTTCAATAAACATATCACAATGACTTCACTTTGTTTTCCGAAACACTAACGTTATGAGGGATTTAGTATCTTTCACATGGATGCACTCTTGTAAACCATTGGTAATTTTGATAGCAATAGAGGGTATAGTTTGTTTGACGACGGGATGATAGAAAATAGATTCAAACATCTTCTCGACTATTCCATATGAAGCGTCTTTATCATGAATGAAATCACGTAAAATGTATTCTTTTTTCTCACCAACAGAAATAGGTAGAATCAAATCACTTTGAATGTAAAGGTGCTGTTCATGTTTATCAAGTGTCATTGGTGTTTCTATACCAATCGTATGCGCAGCAGCAAACACTGTTTGTAGCATTGAAAAACCAAAGAGTTTTTTCAAATTTTTACTCAATTGACATTGAATGTCATCACCCAGTTTCAGAACAACGCGTTGATTTTCAATTGAAAACGAAATGTGGTGTGTCTTTACATCATATTTACTTTTCATCACATGCTTCAACTTCTGTTGTATATAAGGATTTACTACATGAATGAAGCTTTCAACTGTATGATATAGACGCGGCATTATATTGATAGCAACTTTAGATTCTTCATAAGACTGGTAAATTTTCTTGATGCGATCGCCATAGATGTCCACCCACCATTCATCATTAACTGAATCAGCTTTAGTGTGATATTCATGAGAAGCATACACCACACCGCTTCCAATAATAGGTGTATAATGTCTTACAAAATGACGCAAGGTTGGAGAGAAATAAACTGTAAGTTTGTCATTATATTTCTGAATAACCAACTTATTTTTGTCCGCCATAATTTTTTCTCCATACTTCTTACCCACAGTCTCATTCCATCGTTTTACTAACTCAATAAGTGATAAAGGTTGAACACCACGCTTTTTCAAAATGATGCGTTCTTTGCATTCTACAACATCTTCATCAAATATTTTAAATCTATAATGAAATTTGTTGATTCGATTTGAATAAACTTTTCTAACATTTGCAGTAGCAATTGACGTTAGATGTAGTCCATGGCCAAAACCAAGATGCGGATAGAATTCACTATCCAACCTCAGCGTAAGACCTTTAGTAAAAGAATGAAAGCGGAGGAACTGTCTCCCACTCCAATGATAGATAGTAAACTCATAAGCTTTCTGATTTTTATTCTTCATGATGGAAGTATTACCACTGTTGAATGCCTTAATAATTTTCTCATTCCCAAATGGCTCATAAGAATCTGATTTTATCTGAATCCATTCATAGTTCCATTTTCCATCTGATGTTAAATTGTATGGGAAGTGGAATGCATTATTCATCGTTATTCCATCATGGGTGCGAGGAGTCAATATCATTTCTTCCAAATCATTCACATTCTGAATATTGCTATCATAGCAAATACTAGAAACGCCAACCTCCCATTCACCTTCTAAATGCAGTGGCCGATTTAATTCTACTCGATAGTCTGATGGTTTATTTTTGGGAAATTTATTCATAGAAGCATTACTGGGCAAGTAGATTAGAAACGAGTCCTTATTTTCACTTTCCATATTATTCACATTGGAAAAATATAATAGCATACTTTTGCATTAACTCTTCATTCGGAAATGGAGTGTAATACTTGTCACAGCATCTTTATGAAAAGGAATCAACGCACCAGCATCATCATAAATGGCAATATCAATTTGTGGGATGTAGTTTGATTTCAGCTTTGTATAATGCACTTTCTTGAAAGTATGCTCAGATAAAATACTGCAGCTTTTTGGCTGGTATGGTATCATTGCTAGCAATGGAGCTTCAACATCTCCCACACGTACATCTTCACCAATATTGGAATATATCTGAAAATAGTTAATACGACACGATAGCGACATGTCTGCGCTAGCTTTGGTTACAGTACCACTTTTAAAGATATTTTGATCAAAACCCAAAATGTCCATTAGAGTTTTATCCATAATTAGTTCAATACCTTTTCCATTTATAGTGAGAGAGAAAGTACCTTCTTTTTCAGAAAATGAAATATGTTGCTCATTAATCACTTCATTTAAATAATCTACAACCAATTTAACCGAAGTAATAATGCGAGGCATCAACACTCTTGTTTCATGTAAGAAACCACCAAAAGGCTCTACACACTTTCTGTATAAAGATACGGCCCATTCTGTATCAAATTGATTTGGCCTTTCACATGGTAAATGTTGCATATCAGATTTTCCATGAACAGCTGCAGAACGATGTCGTAAGAACTGATGAAAATCTTTTGAACAAACTAATACTAGATCATCATCATTTAATTTGCTTATTGCAATATGATTAGATGATTTGATATAAGTCAATGTTGCCACTTGTTTACCATCAACTCGAAGGAGATAATTAAATTTCTTCAATAATGTTTCAGGAGTCATGTTTGTCTTTCTTGGCTTAATCACAATCTTCTTCACCAACGTCTTCTCATTTCTTGGAATAAGATCTACATAATAAGCTTCCTCTCGATATATTAACTGTTTATGACCACTTATGTGGTAATTAACGTTAAAATTATCATAGCTTGTTAAGGCGCTAGCGAGGTAGCCAAAATCATTTCTTAAACTTGGACTTAAACCAACAATCCAATCTTTCTCAACTACATGATGTACATAATTATAATCATCATTGTGCGGAGTAAATTGGACAATATGTTTACACGCTTTATTCAAGAAATCATATATAAACTTTTTACATGATAAGATATCTTTCTTTGACCACTGTGGAATGTATACTCGGCACCCCTTTTCACATTGATAAGCAGCTGTACGCCTCATATTAATAGTCATCACCTCATGATCAAAAGTATAGACACAGTTGCTATAAACAAGTTGAGTGACACCCACTTCCCAATTCCCATTTAGCTGTTGTGCATGATCAATGGGAGTAGAAAAGAGTGCGGCTCGATTACTAGTAAATCTCTTTGTAGCCGCATTGCTAAGCAAAATATGATAAAACGACATTTTTATATTGCTAATCTGCAACTTTGCATAACATCATGAAGACTTGGATTTTGGACTCTCTACAATATATCAGAGTTGATCGTGATGGAAACGTACATTTCAAAAATTCTCATGGTCATACATCAAGAGGAATTACATTAACATGGCGACAATTTGTCAACCTCAATGATATCATGAGGGATTTGGAATATTTTGAAACATTAAGATTCATCTCCTTGGGTGATCAAGTTTGGCTTCAACATTACAGAAATGAAATTCAAATCTACCATTCTCATTCCGCAAACTGTTTCTCATTTCGCAAATACAATTGGGAGAAGTATAGAAGATACATACATCGCTCCATCATGACATTTATTCGTCGTGAGTTCATCGCTCTACTATGCAAATCTTAATAAGATATGATTACCACGCACCATGAGTTGGAAATTAGATTCCCTACAACGTATTGAAACGGATCATGATCGAAACGTCTATTTCAAAGATTCAACTGGAAATGTGAGAAGAGAGTTTGCTTTATCTTATCGTCATTTTCAATCTCTACATCATATCATGAAGGACTTGAAATACTTCTATATGAAAAGACATTCACGTATTGGAAATCGCATCTGGCTGCGCGTCAACAATCGGCGAATTCAACTCTATCATTCCCAACTTCATACTAACTTCACATTTCATCAAGGTAGTTGGGAAAAGTATAAAAGGAAGGTACATCGCTCAATTTACTCATTCTTTCATCATGAAGCGCCATCGCTACACCATCGTCAACATTCTCCGTCGCTTCAGACTCTACACCAAAATCGATCTCACAACATTACGCCAACAGCTTCCAAACAGCAAGTATTACCCGGGCCGTCCTCAAATGTTAGTGGTGAAGATGAACAATTCACGGAATCTTCAACTCTTCCAAATGGGACTGTACAGATTCTCGGCGCCCTTTCTCATTCATCGGCGCAGTCAATGCGCTTAGAGCTACAAAGACTACTACGTCGGATATGGAAGAGGGAGAGGTGTGTGATGTCGAATCTGACTGTGGACAATATGGTGATCTCTACTCAATTGAGTGACAGTCTATCATTTTTGAAGATTCGTACCAGCAGTTACAGTTTGTGTTATGAACCCGAACTTTTTCCTGCAGCTCTCATTAGTTGTTGGTTGCCTGTGCATGTGGCAATCTTTCATAATAGTAAAGTGATCATTACTGGACTAAAATCTCATGAACAAGCAAATATGATCCTAGACTATCTCATTGAGTATGTACGTATCCAGCGGATTGTAAAATAAAAAACAATTTTTTCCAACATGATGTTTTTATTTCAAATCATGATAGAACTTACAAATCATTTTTTCATTAGAGGATGGATTACATGAAAAGTTTTGAATAATAGATGCAAATCGAGATACATGTAAACGTTTTAAGATGAAGTACAGTACAAAAGCACCACACGTTGATGAAAGTGGATGTTGTAGTATGCGTTCATTTCGCTGATATTGACGCGTATGTTTTCTCAACCACTGCTGTGTTGGTATATTTGGAGGTTGAGCAAGAGAGTCAAATAGTTCACCACGTCGGTCTTCTCCAATAAAGATCGCTTTCCAATGCTCACCGCCTAAATTCTGTGAATGAGTGTTTAGCACAATAAAGATGGGATAGTGATTTACTGCAGGTGGTAAGGTATCGAGTGAATAGACATTATCGAAAGCTTTCAACGTCGCTTCGTCTGCATTACGCTGCACTTTAGTCTTAATATCGTCAGCAGTCAACCAACTCATTAACGATTATACTGAAGAATCACGTCACGATACTTTGTAATTTCAATATTTGAATCGAAGACTGCATAAATTAATACATTGATCGTCTCAGGTAGTATTCTTTTGAACGTCAAATCCAAACGAATATTATGAGGCACGTTCGCTTGACGATAGGGTGCACTAATATCGCTGTCAGCAGTCAAATCAAATGCATAAATAGTATATCCACTCTTAAACTCTTTCATAGTCAGTCCGTTGGTGTCATCCGTATTGTAAAAGCCAAAAACATCCATAAAATCAACATAACTGCGCATAAATTGATCTGAAGCAAAATCTGGTTTGTAGGGTGGACCAGGATGACTCACACCATTTACACGTAAAGCAATTTCACTTAACTGATTGTGTTTAAAATTGAAAAGATTCTTCTTTATATTACCATTAAATGCATCATTTTCAACCATTGCCACCATGAGGAGCTTCGGTGCTTCCGATGGAAAGATGCCATCTTTCATGAAACTCTTTTGATCTTTCGGAATTGTAAAGGTGAGAAGCTTTGTATGCTGAATGGGGTAAATGGCATTTTGGCGGTTAAGGCCTTCAGCATGCCCTCTAATGACACTTGGATTCGGTACTACTCGACGAATGTAAAGTGCAATATCTTCCACATGAATTCTAAAATTGTCAACTTTAGCAAATGCATTCAGCGCAAATTCAGGCTTATTCAATGTCAGCTTGAGTCGCATGCTGGTATTACACAGTAAAAACTTTGACTGTCTAAAGAAGTCTAAATTCAGCGGACCATATAGCTGACATACTCTACTATCTTTAATCATAGCAGATCGCTTTACAAAGCCACTGTTTGTTTCAACATCAAATTTTCCTGCTTCATCTTTGTACCATCCCATGGCTTCCATATGACTTTTTTGTGCTGCTGGATGAAACTGTGATACATGATTGAAATATGATTTATAGGGATAATCGCTTTGACCACCTTCCACTTGCTGCTCTCCAATCGTTAGAGAAACATCACGAAGTAATGTAGTCAATGGTAAATTGTTCAGTCCAACTTTATGTGCATCGTCAATAGCAGTTCCATCTGCTTGCTGAATTCTAAACCTCAAATCAAGCATCGCATAACTCAAATCTATGTAGTCATCACTACCACCAGGAATAACAAATTCAATGGGGCCAGCATTCTCAGCTGTTCGAGGATGATAATCTACAATACTTGAACTAAGAATATCTGTCTGTATGGCTTGTTGATCGAACAAACAAAAACCGGAAGTTTTACACTCCATGATTAGAAGTTATAGCAGCGTCGTCGTTTAGCGCCTGATGAATGATTAGAGCCTCTGCGACGTTTGCGTGAATGCCTTTTGACTGAAGATCGCACCTTACCAGCTCCGCGATGTTTCCTCCTTCCTTTATTCATTCGTTTAGGTGATTTCTTTCCTTGAGTAACACCAGCAATGGTCTGCTTCAATGTTTTTAAACCGCGTTCCTTCCCACGATTCAACAAACTGCTCTTGAAACTTCTACCTCTGGAAAGATCACTAGCAACATCACCAGCAAAGCCAACGGCATTACTTAAAACATTTCGTTTTAAAGATCTACCGACATTGGATATGAGAGGTGCTACAACAGATTTCAGTGCACCAAGTATGCTACCTCCACGTTGGCGGCGAGCACCGATGTAAATTTGTCCTCCGCCACTTACATAGGAGGGTCGTGAATAAAATGAGGCAGTTGGATTCATAGCTCAAACCCTAAACATTGTTAGTTACAACTTTGCATGAATCACTGTCGATCACTTAGATGAAAGATGTCGGCACGACGCATCCAAGAGTTCATACTTGAAGGATAACCAGTGCATTTAACAAGACACCATTCTTCACCTTGCCGTTTTTTACATCGAATGATTTTCTCTACCAAATATGTTTCACTTTCAGTGACTACCTCAATCTCATCGCGGTAAAAGCTACCCTCAATTTCTTCATTATCGTAATCTTTCAACTTGTAGGTGGTCGGAGAGTCTTTTTGATTAATCCTTGATACTGTAAATACCTCCTCTGTCCAATTCGGAAGGTACCCTTTAGCAAAAACACTTTTCACTTTTGAGATACGAACTTTATCGCCAATTTTCACATCACTTTTCACATGAGTGCGTTTACGTTGGAATGATTCGCGCACTTTATCTACATTGTCAGCATTTACATCTACTGGTCTGAGTCCAATAGAACGATGGATAGAGTGATTGTAGGCATGGAGTGTATCTTGTAGAACCTTTGTCCAATTTTGTGTCAAGTTGGCAGTAAAATGTCGCCACAAGCGATTTTTTAATGTGCGATTAAAACGTTCAACGAGTGCAGCTTTATAAGCGCTCTTTACACTAAACAACTCAATGTCATGCCTCTCAAATAACCTTGTCACATGCTGATTTTCAAACTCTTTTCCTTGATCACTCTGAATTCTTTTTGGAATGCGACCTTCTCGAAAAATTGTTTGGAATGCTTTTGCTACTCCTTTCCCTTCTTTAGTTTTTAAAGGTTGAGCCCACGCATAACGCGAGAAAATATCAATGACGGTTAAAATAAAATTATTGCCCGAGTTATGTTTTGAAATGGAAGCAACATCGCACAAATCTGCTTGCCACTGTTCATCGATGTCATGAACAATATAATGGCGGGTGCGGTACTTCTTTTTCGCTTGTTTGTGGAGTGTATAGGTAGCCTGACCCTTTAACCATCGTTTCACTTGTGATTGTGGAAGACCACTCGCTTTTGATAATTTCTTGATAGATGCAAATCCTGCCGGATGTTTTACATCATAATAGATTGACTTCAAACGTTCAGTCGATGACGGCTGACTCTTTTTCCTCCTTCTCATCTTTTTTCTTTCTTGCCTTTCTACATTTACAACAACTGCAGCATTTAGCTTTAGCGGTTTTGCGATCGTGTTCACATTGCTTAGGGGTTTCATTATGAGAGCTGGCGCAGCAAGTGCAAGTGACAACGACATTCACCTCTGGCGGCTCATTACATGGCAAGCAACACATCTGCTTCATATTAATAGTCTGAGAACATGTATTTCCTGGGAGGAGCTGTTTTACGTTTTCCTTTTACTAGTTTTAGTGGTGATGTAGATCTACGTCGAGTTCTTCCTCTTGTTTGCTTAGTGAGTGTGGGAGGGGATGTAGCAGGTAACGTCTTAAACCAATTTGTTGGCATTTTCATCGTCTGAAGCATTGGAGCAGTAGCCACTGTTGAATCAAGTTCTTTCAATGTCTCATTATTTAAAGCAAATTTTGGCACATTATGCTTTTTCAATAGTTTAAGAAAGTATGACCAACCAGGTGGAACATAGCCCTGACGGCGCTTTCTACGTGTCGCATACTGAATCAAGTCTTCATAACGTGAAGCATCAATCACTTTATTTTCATCTGTAATGATTTCTCCTCTATCATTTACATTGAGATGGGGTTCAATACTGTTGAAAAGAGATATGGCATGTGCGCGAGATGCTAAAGGTGTAGCAGTCGATACAGAGTCACGCATCTTATTCTTCAAGTTTTTCAATTGCTCAACAGTTTCCGATTGTAATAATACAGCACGATGTGGATCTTTGATGTGAACATTTTGCTGATAATCTATTTCTTTCCTATACATTTGATTTGCAAGAGGTTGCTTTACTTGCTGCATGGCAGTCAATTGTACATATTCATCCTGAGGAATAACAATCATGCGAGAATAAGAACTCATAGTTTGTAGATAATCATGGGAGTTTTCAAAATATCACTTCGAAATCTAAATTCTTCCGGACACTCTTGCGTAAAGTCAATGAATAAGTAACCGTATGGTTTTTCAGTAGCTGCTTGAAAAATTTCAATTAAGGCTTTTGATCCTCTGGGTGCAACTTGTCGCGCTAAAATTTCAAATTGACTTTTATCTCGCGGATTCTTGAAAATAGCATAATAGTGTGTATTCAGGTTTCGTGTACGAGCTTCTTTTCCATCAGGAAACAAATTTTGTGTAATATAGATGATAAAACACCTTTTATGGTGTGCTGCGCGAGTGAACATATCTGTAACATCTTTTGAATTCTTACTTTCTTTTAATAAATCATCCAATACAACAACATCATTAGACTGAAGTTTATCCACTGGAATAATTCCTTCATGTCGAATAAAGTTGCGACTTTGCAATTCCTGAAACAGCGACGGTTGATAAATACCATAACACCAAATCACTCGATTGATAGGTTCCTTAAACAACTCCCTTCTTTTATCCAATAAATTCAGCGTGAAAACAGTTTTACCTGCATGAGATGGACCTGATACAGTCAGAACTTTATCACATTGAAGTCTGAAATCCATTTTATTACTTTGAGACTCAACATTTGCATAATTAACGCTTAGAGCCAAAGATATTTCCCAATAGGTTGCCCACGGCAGGAGCTATCATTGGAAGTATTGCTGAAAGGAAACCGCCCTTTTGTGTTAGAGTTTTCCTCTTTCTTTGAAGGGCGACTTTAGGATTGGAGATGAAACGCAATTTCGTAGCATATCGCTTAAGTAACTTTCGTTGTTTTGGCGCTAATTTCTTCGTCCTCAACTTCCTCACATGAGAAATAATTTCACAAATGAATTTATCGTTAGCATGTCGTATAGCATTGTATCGCTGATTTGCTTTCATTCGTCGGAGAGCTTGAATGGCTGAAGAAAACTTTTGACTTTTACGTTTTGTCATTTTACGTTTCGCCATTTTCCGTGTTAGTCTTTGCTAAAACCTATCTTTACCACATTTGCATAGGTACTAACTATTGCGACATAAGTGACACTCGAAATGAGCAATGTCACAGTGGTTACATTGGCAAAGTTGAATGCAATTACGTATGAAACAGCGTTGACAAAAAGCATGCTTACATCTCTTGAAGATGCGCTTTTCATTTCCATCCTTTCGCTTACATACATCGCAACACATAGTTTCACCGTTACTGATGTCTATAGCAAGTCTTTTTGAAGATATGAATTTGCTAGCCTTTTCTAAATAATAGACGCATGTACAGAAGGAATATACTTCGAGAGTGAGCAGACATAGCTCGAAAACCAGTTGTGCTACAATCAAGTACCACTGCATTTTCAATTTTTCTTTATGGAAAGTTGAATGTGAATATCTGAAATCGCTTCAATCACTAGACTGCTACCATGATGGTTAAATGCGTTAAGACGTTCAGCAATTTTTATCATATGTCTTTTAAAAAATTCTTCGGGGTGATCTACCACTTCCATTGAATAAGAAGCAAAATGGAAAGAGCGACTTTCCACCTCTTCCTTTCCAAAATGACTAAACTTAATTTTCGCAACTAATCGCGCCATGACAATGCTATCAGAGAATGTATTCATTAACTCTAGAAATAGAGTGCTAGCATCATCGACCACTGCTTCGATGTCGGTCTCATCTTTATGAAAATTTATCACATAATCTTGAACAGCTCCTTTTAAACTTTGCCTATGAAAACGTAATGTTCCGCAGTCGTTTGAGAAAGACATGATCGCCCTTTAACTAACCCATCCATTGCATGAAAACAACAACTCTTCTCATAGTAACATTATTGAATAACGGTAACAAGCATGCATTATAAATCAATGGTTTGAAAGAGATAAAATAGATACAGCTGATAACTATCATACAGCGAGCAATGATAACCATACAGGACTTTGGCAGTGTTGAGGTAAGGAGGAAAGAAGCATTGGTTATGAACGTAGCTACTACAACGAACAGACAAAATAGGAACACACAAATCCTTAAAACGTTTCGTGACTTCATGATAATGTTGATTCACTCTACTATCCCAAGGCGGGAGCAAAATATCATCAATGATTAGATTGGGAAATACTTTCCTCTCCTTACCAGGATTATTACAAAAGATGCGTATAACATTGAAAGCAGCTAACCATCGTTTAAAGTCAATAAGAAGAGCACTTTCACAAGAAAAGCCATAGTCTTGCAAATATTTCAGATTAAGTCCATGAATGTGTTTTCTCGCCCATTGATCAACATTGGGATCGCAGTTGGCATGTTGATGATAGACACTGACAATCTGATATGTCCAATTGTTCATAGCAATAGCACTGAGCTCCTGTACAGGTTCACCCTCACAATCCATAAAAATGATGATAGAAGCCTAAAACGGAAATTTACACATCTAAGGAAACGTTCTATAACATATTACAAAATGAAGAATTACATCGATGCTTTTCACGACAAAATACACAAATGATATGATGGCAACGAAGAAGTAAAATGTATCTAATAAGACCACGTCTACGACACTCAAAGCACATAAGCGAATTGTCATAGGGTAGAGTTAGGAAAGGACTAGCAATTCTCCTTCTTTGATTTGCGTTTTGATGTAGCATTCTTCTCCGACTTGCGCTTCGTACCATTGCTGTTAAGGATTTGATCAATTATGTCGTCCACGTTGGGTGGTTTCGGAATATATAGGATGGATTCCATATGCATGGAGAGAGAGGCTATTTTATTATCCTTGTGTCGACCATAATATAGCCCATTCACTTTGAAAAGGATATCCCAAGTACCTTCTCCGAGCTCATCACATCTGATGGGTATTGAATGATCTCCCTCCTTCTTATAGTAAGTACACCAATGTGATACCGGTAGGCAAATGTGATTACCATCCCAAATCTTTCTATAGGAGTATCCTTGTCATCTCTCGCCTTCCACTCTTGAGCAAGAGGAGTAGGAATGTCCATATTTAATGTCACGTACTCCTCAATAATATCAAGTTGGTGGCGAATGTACGGACTCACGGGGATCAGTATGTAGTCCCCATACTGATTGTGCATTATCTTGACATCCGTGGAAGGGAGCATTCCCGTTTGGAGTACTACGCTATGATCATCATAACGCAAGGCTTGTTTAAATTTACGCTGTAGCGGTGTAGGATTATGTACCTTGGATGTTTCTTCCACTGGCCTCAGTTGTAGATGATCTGACCGTAGCGAACCTTGTAACGTTTGACCGCCATTTTGTCCTACTAGTGCAGCAGATGGAGTAGATGCCTGAAAATGAAAAAAGATTGTATTAAGTTTACGTTCAAGGGAGGAGAGGGAGGGAAGTAGCGACTTACCATTTTAGTTGGATAATAGAATAGGGAACTAGAAATAGAGAAAATGTGCGTCCGTCACTCGTGTGATTCAACGATGGAATGATTCTCACTGTGGAAGGCTCGCTATTTATAAAGAAATGCTTGATTCTCATTCGATGATGATCCTCATTGGACAATAACATCAAGCTGATTCGAAATCTAACTCTGTCGTTTTTCGCCAATGTCCCAAAATCTTAAATGGCGTCTCACATCTAAACGAAGACAGATAGGAACAAGCCGATTGTTTCACTGAATTTGTCTCACTCTTAGCTTTCAAACGAGCTATCGCACGACAAAATCCGTCCACTGGAAGCCAAAATCGAAGCAAGCTGTCCAGAGGGGGGGGGACGTCAGTGAAATTTCAAAATTTGATGAAAAATGTTTTGGTGATGGTCCCAGGTCGAAATTCCACACTTTGGAAAATTTTCAAATTTTTACCCATACAAAGCCACTCTGGCACTTAGGATTTTTTCAGGTGAGCGAGCTCCGACCTAAAATCTTAAATGGCGTCTCACATCTAAACGAAGACAGATAGGAACAAGCCGATTGTTTCACTGAATTTGTCTCACTCTTAGCTTTCAAACGAGCTATCGCACGACAAAATCCGTCCACTGGAAGCCAAAATCGAAGCAAGCTGTCCAGAGGGGGGGGACGTCAGCCGAAAATTTTTTCTCTCCGATTTCGCTGGAAACATCCTTCTTAACCCAAAATTTCACGTAGATTCCGAATCTGGCCTCCGTTTTTTCATCCGATGCTTCGTTTGGGCGCTACACACCAAAACGTCCCAAATTCTAACTCTGTTAAAATTTTGAAGAAAAATTTTTTCTCGCCGATTGCCTTGAAACTCACCCTACCGATGCAGAATTTTACGCTGAATCCGAATCTGGCAGCCATTTCACCATCCACGACAACCTAGACGGTCGCCCACGTCAACCTAGACGGTCGCCCACGTCAACCAGGCGGTCGGACCAACTCACCCGAGTCTCACACTCTGTCGTTGCAGAGGGGGGGGGAGTCAGCGAACATGTTGTGAACGGGAACCCACCTGGCCGGCACACCACGACAGACCACAACCTCTGTCGTTCCAGAGGGGGGGGGACTCAGACCCGAAGCACCACGGCGGCCGACCACGACACTCTGCCGTTCCAGAGGGGGGGCGCTGGTCGAGTGTTTGTCACTTGCTTACTACTAACATTTAATACTTTCGAACGTTTTGTGTCATTTAGTAGTGTAAAAGACAGTATAGAAGTTTTACATAAGAATTTTGTGGTTTCAACTGTCGATAAAGCTTCTGGTAACTTTTCCATTGTATGTAAAAAGTACTATGTCTCAGTCTTGATGGCAATATCACTTAATCACCTGCTTAGAAAACAGAAAATGTTATTGCTGAAATACATGGTGATTTGTTTCATAATGACTATGATATTTCTTTGGAGGATAAATGTAAACACTTACCAAGAATTTTCTGGATTCCTAAGCTAAATAAGAATCCATTCAAGTTTAGATTTATCACCGGAGCACGTCACTGTACCACCAAGAATCTTTCTGCAATGCTGAATAAGGGTTTAACTGTTGTTAAAGAAAGTTTTAAGAATTATTGTGATGTTAATAAGAAAAATAATGGGCTCCGGTATTTTTGGAGTATTAAGTCTTCTTTAGAATTTTTAGAAATTGTTCATTCAAGTAATAAAGTTTTTTCGCTTCAAGTTTACGATTTTGCGACGTTGTATGCTAATATTGGACAAAATGATATTGTTTGTCACCTGTTCCAACTGTTTGATTTGGTTTTCGATTCTGTTTTGCGAAAATATTTGTGTGTCGTATGGAATCGTAGTTTTTTCTCTAAGAGAATGTATATATAATGGCTATATATAATGTATATAATAATGGCTATCATTGTTTTGATCTACAATTTAAAGACGCTGTTCGTTTCATAATATTTGAAGTTTATGTGGTTCTTTGTGGAATTATTTTTTAAGCAGATTCGAGAAGTTCCAATGGGTGGTAATTGTAGCCCTTTGTTGGCAGATCTTTTTCTTCTCTACTGTGAATCTGTATTTATGAAGAGGTTGGTATCACGCAAGAAATTTGGCCTTGCGAAGTTATTGTCACTAAATGCGAGATATATAGATGATTTATGCATCTTTAATTATCAACATTTTGACAGTTTATTAATGCAAATCTACTCGGATGATTTGATTGCGGAAAGAAACGATAATAACAACAAATGTGTATAGCTTATTTAGATGTTAATATGGAGTCCACTCATCAGTGTATCACAAATTTGATGATTTCCCTTTTGAAGTTGTATTGTTCACCTTTCCTGAGTCTTCTTCCTTCATATATGGGTATTACAATTTTGCAGGTCAGGTTTTAGGATATTTACGTATTTGCTCACATTTATGTGATATGTTGTTGATAAGATAAAAATCGCATGCCAATTGTTCACAAAAAGGGGCTATCTTTCATGTGATTTAAGAAGATGCATGGAAAAACTTCTACATAAGCATTTTTCGCTCCTGCTGAAGTTTGGCTTGTTTTCAAGCAGACAATTGTCCGTCCAATGTGGTATGATTTGAGTACATCCTCAGTATTTTGAGTACCGTTATTTCTGTGTATTTTGTTTTATGGGGTACGCCTATGGCGTGGTCTGCCACTGCTTATTCGTCCAAGATGTTAAAAAACCCGAAACGAGACGAAGGCAGTTGGGCATCTTGTTGATGAACCCCTTGTACATATTCTTGTAGTGTTTGTTTGTCCAGTTTTATTTTTATAATTTTAAGAATCTGTGTGTCGAGCCCAGTGAACGCTTACTGAGTCCTTATCAGGACTACCTTATATTTATTATATAAAAATGATTTTTATATTTTATTATGTGTGATATCCGCACGTTAGTGGACTTCAGTTACAAAATAAGCAGATTGATATAAATGGAAGCTCCTTGTTTGTTGAGGTTAAATGGGTAGCCAATTTCTTGTGTAACAGGACTCGTAATGAGGATATCGTAATGGCAATATGTGAAACGTGAAGTCCCTCAAGGTCGGAATTCGGTTCTTGTGGCTCTACTGTTCCAATCACTGACTTAGTGGTAGATTTGAAATATATTGACGACAGCACGTTAATTGAAGTAGCGAAATCAGTAGTAACCCCATGGCAAAATCAAGTGGAAAATGTGAAATGCTGAGTCATCAGGCTGACTCAGCCCCCCCCTCTGGCCGGAAGGGAGTTCGCCAAGGATGTGTTGGGAGGAATGGGTCCGAGAGGAGGAAACAGGTCCCTCCCCCCCTCTGGAAGGAAGGAAAGAGGAGTGTTCGGGTAAGGGATGGGAAGGAAGGTGATGTGGGAAGGAT
>CAJQUW010014317.1:0-83974 GCA_907163375.1 Prostheceraeus crozeri
ATTTTCCTCCCTAAACCAAGAACAATAAGTTCAACTGCCGCCTTTCACTGCATTTTTTCCCTTTAGCTTTCAATGACGCTATTAGTCTCGACTTGCTACCGATGTCTAAACAAAGTTAGAGATCGCTGCGAGGGGGGTGTGGTCCGAACTTTTTCTCCGATTGAGTGTGGGAGAAGCGTTCCTTGACCCAAATTTCACGTAGCTTCGAATATGGCTCAGTTTTCCATCGTCGCTATTCTGCCCAGAAAAACGGATTTTCTCATCCCCAAACACCTCAAACCCGCCTTTTCCAACTTGACGGTTTCAGAGTTCTATCCTGGTGCTTCTCCTGCTTCCTTACCACAAATTTCACGGATATTGCCACATTGATTCCACTCCGTTCACATCCGGACCCCTCTTTTGCCCGTTTTCAACCGTTTCTCTCCAAAACACCGATCACACTCCTGTTCCTCACCATTCCCTGCAAATTCATATCACTTCCTTCCCAACCTTACCCGAAAACTCCTTCCTTCCAGATGTCTACAACCAAAATTGGAAGATCGTTGCTGAGGGGGGGGGTCAGAACTTTTTCTCTCCGGTTGAGTTGGGAAGACGTTCCTAGACCCAACATTGACCAAAAAGTCCGAATTTGCACTCCGTTTTCCCATCCGAGCACTCCTTCTGCCCGAAAACGACTTTTCTCATCCCAAAACCTGCCTTTTCCAACTCTGACGTTTGCCTGCCATTTTCCTCCCTAAACCCAAGAAAATTAGTCCAAACTGAGCTTTCCACTGCATTTTTCTCACTCTTAGCTTTCAAATGAGCTATTGCACGACTTTCTACGATGTCTACAACCAAAGTTAGAAGATCGCTGCCGAGGGGGGGTGGTCAGAACTTTTTCTCTCCGATTGAGTTGGGAAGACGTTCCTTGACCCAACATTTCACGTAGATTCCGAATCTGGCCTCCGTTTTCCCATCCGAGCACTCCTTCTGCCCGAAAAACGACTTTTCTCATCCCAAAACCTCCAAACCCCGCCTTTTTCCAACTCTGACGGTTTCAGAGATTCTATCCCTTGCTGCTTCTCCCTGCCTTCCTTTCCCACCCAAAATTTCACGTAGATTCCACATCTGATCTCCACTTTCACATCCGGACCCTCCTTCTTGACGATTTCCAACGTTTCTCATCCCAAACACCATCAACACCTACCCTTTCCTCACCCTATCCCTCACACATTCCTATCACCTTCCTTCCCAACCCTTACCCGAAAACTCCTTCCTTCCAGGGGGGGGTAGGGACCTGTTTCCTCCTCTCGGACCCATTCCTCCCAGCACATCCTTGGCCATCTCCCTCACCTTCCTGCCAGAGGGGGGGGCTGAGTCAGCATGATGACTCAGCATTTCACATTTTGGACTTGAATTTGCCACGGGGTTACTACTACTATCACACATTTGGAACAGCCATCAATTTCATAGAAAAGATTCATTTTGAGATTCATAGATTTCATTACAACTAGGCACTTTAAAGGCTCAGTGTAACATATATGACCCTGTTATAAGACCTACTTTCTACTGTTTAGGACAGATGGATTTCCATCCACTCTTCTTATAATTCCAACTTTTTAGAGTGTTTTATTATTTAATTAAACACAGCAGTTTCATCCTCAATCAACCAAGAATTAGAATTTACGAATGAAGTCTGAGTTTACCCAGCCTAAAATTACCCTAATTACCCTCCAGTGTAAATATCTAGTACCCAGCCTGAAATTACAGATGTGATAACTTCAATCTGTCAAACTGATTTCTTCACGTCCGATGAAACTGACTGATTAATAGGACGTGTGTGGGTTTCTAAGAGTATTTGAGCTATCCAATACGTGTGAATTCGTGAATTACGAATTCTTAAATGAGATTCTTCCACATATCTAAGCTATGATTTGAATAAGTTCATAGCGTGTTTAGAATATCTGAGCAGTTATCTCAACAATTCCTGCAGGAACCTGCAGGAGTTCTTGAGTTTTCTCATTAGTCGGAAATATTTTCAAATTATTCGCATTTTTTGCATGCTTTGCGCTGTAATTGGAACGACTTTAAGGGGACCGAAACAGTTGAACGTAGAGAAGTTTTACTGTACATGCACGCCGGGATCTAAAGTAACAGCCAAATAAAAACTGATATTGGATATGCATCTTCCAAGTCTTGCATAATACAAACAAATGAATAGAATGAATAATTTTGGTATTATTCTATCCGAGACGAAAGTTAAGCCGATGGATTTGTGAGGTAATCCCAGGCACGTTCGATGATGACTAAGCAGTTAGATCCGGTCATTGACAATGCAGTGCGGATTTGCTGACGTGTCGGGAAATTTTGAGTCTTCTACAACACATTGTCTTTTGTTCACTGTCTCAATCTCAACAGATGTCTTAAAAATCACCATTGCAGGGCGATGATCTACGAATTCTTTCTAATCTGACAGGCAGCCGGCAACTGTAGCGGTTGGGAGTCAAGTCAAAATATTCACGTTTTCAAGATGATTTATTCCTACTTATTGTAGTCGCAAAAAGTCAATGAAAGTGATTGTATTGATAAAATAATGAAGAAAATACCACCTTAACTTGTGTGTTGGACATTGGGCAGTGTACGCCACAGATATCAAGGACGTTAGACCATGGACTCCTAGATATATTTATTAGCATGAATTTTAGTCCATAAGTATTGCTTAAAAAAAGCTATGTAACAATAAATGAAAGTTGAGACTGCTCGTCAAATATCATTGTTCTCAATTTTCATACCTGACCTAAAAGTGACCCTCAATGGATGAGAGAAGATAAAAATACAGCTATTTCTAGAATCCACAAGAACAAGATATTGTAGAAACGCGATCCGCGAAAGGCATTGATTGTTTCAAAAGCTAGCTAAAGCAATTATGTTAACTGAAACTAGACAGCAATTCGCGTGATATTGCAAACTTTTTTGTCCAGTTTTTTCCCACGTTACGAACTAAACAACGAAGCAGCTGATGCTGCAAACTTTGATATTGCTATCCGAAGCGGTTGATCTCAAGTAGGGGCTGATTTCATGGGACCGCTTCGCAAAAAGTTGGCAGGTGTGACAAAGGCACCAAATTTTGCAGGAATGTTGGTACAACGGATTTTATCTATTGGGCCATAACAGTTTCGCCCAGTGGCTGGGTGAAAAGCATCATGCTATATGCACATGCAAAATTTCAGGTTACTAAAATTTCCTGACGTCGTGCGTGTTTTTTAGAAAGATAGCAAGTCGCACTTTTTCTGAAAGTTCTGACTTGGGCAATCCATTTATCAACCTCACTATTTAATTCAATACACTTTTATGGGTCAAACACATGTAAACATGCATTGAATAAATATGCTTGTTCAACAAATTTTTCGAAATTTGCCACAACAACATAGCAGTGACACATTTTCTGAAAGCCCTACAGTCCTAAATTTAGCGTTAAAATTTCTTTAATTTCTTAGATCTAAAGCACGGACATGTGGCATTCATAAATTTGCATGCACAAAAGTTATGTAAGTAATGTGTTTAAGATTTATGCAAACAAGTTTACATAGAAAATGTTGAATTTTAATTACATTGATCAGATATACATGCATACACATGCAAATTCAACAAGATATACGTGTATCAGATAATTACGGGGAAGTATGCATAGTGATTGCAATTGTGTTGCCAGTTATCTTTGCACACATCGGGACAATTTTTCTTGCATCACTAGATGACATGTCACGCGTAATTCACGCGTAATTACGGAACACCCCAAACATCCGTGGTTAAAGACATTCTATTCTTCTACGTGCGTACATACGCGCTGCACTAAGAGTCAGAAATCACTTTGATGCTGTTAAAACATATGAGAATGTTTATGAATACGCGCGGGCGTATTATAGTTTACTCGTCGTCTACAGTTGTCTGCGTTGTTAGGTCCTATCACATTGTTTAGCCTCTGATACATGCAGACACGTGAGACGCAAATTCTATATAGCAGGACTGCCGATAGATGTTGCATCAATGTCACGCATAGCCACGGCTGTTTAGGGTCATGTGTAATTACACGTAGTTTACGCTTAATTGCGAGCAATGGAGCGTGGCATGTCAACTAGTGATATATTGCAAATTTTCATATTTGAGATTTGCACACAACACTTCCCAAGAGGGCTGATAAAACAACTGACCTTTTGTGATGAATATACAGTCCGTTTCATAAAAAGTGGATCATCCTAAAATTTGACTAAACAAAACATAAGTATGATACAGAAAGCATTTTTCATGTTATTTCATGTCCCTAATATATTTAAATGTCCTTATATAATCTGATAAGCTATGATACAGTAACGGTTCTTAAGAAGCTAATATTTTGTGGCCCTACCTTTATTGTCAATGACATTACCAATTCGTCTAGGCATTGATTCGATGATATCGTTGATTTTTGACTGATCTAACTTTCTCCACTCTCTTTTTAACAGTGACGTAAGTTGTGATACGCCATCTGTAGGTAGCAGTGAACGACGAACGTTACGTTTTAGAATACTCCATACATTTCCTATGGGATTCAGATCAGGAGAACGAGCTGGCCAAGATAATGTCCTATGCCCTAATTGAGACTTGCATAAGTTGACTCTACTACTCCTGTGACACGCAGCATTATCATCCATAAATATTCAAGTCAATGGATCACCAAGTTGATCTGTCATTTGGCCAATGTTCATTCGTAAAACATTCACATAGCGTTCAGAATTCATGGTTCCTTGTTGTATGTGAAGTTCAGAGCGGCCATTGGTCCAAATGCCAGCCCAAATCAGTAGAGTCGCACCACCTTGTACCCGGGGACGATGTAAATGTCTCGGAATTTCCTGATCAGATTTTATCCATAATCTCAATCGACCATCACTATCCTTCAGACGGACTGATGCCTCATCAGACCAGACAACCCGATCCCATTGATTTCGCCAGTGACAATGACTCATTGCCCATCTGAGACGTCTTTTTGTATGCTGATCTGATAATTTGATCTGAGAGGGCCTCTTACATCTCTTGAAATTCGACTCAATAAGTCTTCTACGAATAGTGGACTTAGAAATAGACGAGTCTAGTGCAACCATCTCAGTTAACGAGAGACTTGGATCAACTTTAACAAATCTCAAAATTAGGCGGTCTCTACGTTTGGATGTTTTGCGTGGAAGGCCAGAGCCCTCTTTACGACAGAGTCGAAAATCATCATTATGCCATCGATGCACATTTGTGTAAGGGACATTTAGTCGCTTGCTTGTAGCTCGCAAAGAAAACCCTAGTTCTAGCAAGGCTGACACTTTGCCTTTTGTGAATGCGATCTCGTTATTGTTCATTTGTGCTTTGTATTGTTTTCAACCGGTAAGAGATAGATTTCTAGCTGAAAGCAATCAGGAGTGCTGCCAACACCACCGCAACGAAGTCAGGAAGCTATGGAACATGAAGTCCAGTTAATCACATGTAGCAGTTGCATTATTGTTGATGAATAATGGTGCTATACTGGCTCTGATTGACCGATTTTCTTTATTTTTGTTTTGCTTGATAGCTTTTGGCTTGTAGAACAACATACTACATAACAAAGGAAACAAATGTAATTTTATAAGAGTGAGGTATGATTTTGTGTAACATTGCTAAATGAAGATCAAATTATCTACTAGGCCTACTTTTTATCTATAACAGGAAAACAACTCAATATTCATGCTTGAAATTTCCAACAATGATATTAGTAAGCACAACTGACATATCTTCCGAATTTCAGAGAAATTCGTTCAAGTTTGGCGGAGTCAGACAAAGTTGAAGTTAAGGCGATGTTTAAGGGTGATCCATTTTTTGTGAAACAATCTGTATAAACGAGGTGACTGATTTTCAATTACTATGAAAAATAAACATTATTCTCTCTCTATCTCTCTAAAACACATGCTAGTAATATTGGCTCAGATCCGGTAAGTGAGTACATAGTTGTGAAAATAATGCCATAATCAAAAGTCATCTGCGAGATAGCGTGCTTGTTATTCTAATGCCTGTAATGACTTTTCAGTAAGTCTCAAGAACATTTCTTCATTTCAGGAACGATGGCAAAACATGTGGAGCTATATTACTGTCCGTTCTCCTTCTATAGTATGAAGGTAAGGTGAAGTGCATTGCAATGAAATATTATTAGACCTGAAAATATTTGTAAGTATATTTGCTCAACCGGTAGCCGCTGTGGAAGATCTCAAGAAAACCGGTGGGACGACCGATAATTTGTAATGTGATGTTTTTATTGAATTGCAGGTAGGCCTACATTAATCAAGCTTGCGACCTTTTCTGACGAATCTTCATATACATCGCCATCTCTAAAGAAATCAGCAGTAGAATATATTGCATCCTAAAAACCTATTTAATATAGGTCTATCAATATGCGATCGAGTAGGCCTATATAGTACAGGCCTTTCACTTATTTAACAATCGAGCGTTGTACATATGCAATCCATATAGAAAAACTTGCTAACTTAGCTTATGTAGATTTGAAATTCTTTTCTTATATGTATATTGAAGTTTGAAGTTGTCCAATAAAGATCAACACTTCAATTTATGAGCAATGAGATAATTTAGAGAGTAGACCTAGCATCTACACAAAAGTGACCAGTGATTTTTTTCTACACGCATCATGCTTGACTTAGCTTCTACGGATTTTACCATTACAAAACTTGTGCATGTAAGAATGAGCTATACAATTGCAACTTTAATTTACAAAAATTCTTTGAATCAATATAAAAATTGATTGAATCATTAAAGGAAATGGAAACTATTATCCATGTCAACTACCAAAGACAGCAAATATGAGCTTCTTTGAGCATATAGCTTGAAGATAGCGTAAACGCTCTCGCAGCCAAAAAATCAAGGGATTTTTGGAATCGTAAGTTATTCGCTCACTTTTCGTGTAACGTTGAAGCTCATCTTTCACTTTGGCAGATGCATTTCTGTGAATGCACTTATTATTTGATGCACAATTTCTCATCGAGGTGAAAGGGTCTTTTTCAGTCGTACTATCCAACACCTTGAAGACCTACATTTGAACAGATCCTCATTCGCTTTTAAATGTGTCTAATGATTTTTTAAGAATCTTAAAGTTTTTGCATGATCCTCGACCGGATTTTCAGACGGTACCGGTAGGCCACTTGACAAAACTTCAACCAACCCAACCGGTCAATAGTCAACCGGTTACAATAACCGTGATACAGAAAGTCGTACACTACAGGGTTACCCGGGACCGTGTCTGCCTCATTGTCTTTGGATCTCATTTCAACTGGCAATGAGGGTATCTCTCATTGAGTAAGATTTTCTATTCAAATGATCAGATGAAGGATAAGTTTGTGTAGTAAGGGTAGTGGTACTGATAAAATGCTTTGCTCACTTTCTGAAACATATCGATATACTTCTTCGCATATGATCTTCGCAATTTATGAATCACTGACATCATAATCACATTTTATTTGTTCGTCGGAGTTCTGATTATAATTTGAAGGCCTCACGGGTGATGCTCTAGAATCACGAGATGTCTAATAAGAAATAAAAACATATTGACATCGGCAACCACTCATTACGAGGAGGCGCACTTGGAAACACTGGTTGCACGCTTCCACCAAAATCTTGATAAAGGATCTTCCGAAAGAATGGATATTCAAACGATTCTTGCTTAACTGTTAGCATTTTCATTGTTTATATACCAACCAAATTATCATCAATTTTTGACGTATCAATTTGTTTTTTGTTCGTTTCTGATTGCAAAAGTTGATTTAACTTTATAAAACTAACAACAAGCTCACATAAATCAGACATTAATCCTTTATTCACTGGAATGTTCGGCAAATAAAACTGCAGAGGCCCAGACTGATTCGGTAATAACAGACTTGTGCGGGATCTAGTTTCTTTACATCATTTTCAATCTACAAACTTTACACTTATTATGAATGAGGCGTGGGACATATTGCTGCAATGATTGTAATGGCAAGTAAAATCATTACTGATCAGTTATCACTTATTCCATGACCGCGTTAAGCAAAGGAAATAGATTATCAAAGGTATTTCAGAAAGAGTCCACAATTCTCCGAAAAACGTTACTGAATCGATTTTCGCAAAGCATTTATAAACTGTACAGAATTCACACCAATAGCCATTGATGCTATGTGCCGTAGGTGAACAATTTCAATCACTAGCAGCTGATATTGCAGCTGTTATTGTCAGTTGCTCATTCTTGTGGGGGTTTTGTAATTCTTTAGTCTCTTCTTGACTGGGTCCAGATTCTTCTTTGAAAAGATTCCCTGTATGAATGGGCGTATTATAGTACTGGATAATTGTTTACAACTTCTTTCACGGTTTTATCAAGATGTGCAAAAGCAACCGTCATTAATCAAATCTACCAAAGTCATTGGCCTCCAGTACATGGCATGGGAGTTGGACGTCCCTTATATATCTTATAGTAACCATAGATGTCCCTGGTAATTGCAAATTTTGCTGTCGACATAGGTCGTTTTGACAGATCGAGTATGAAGCACCAAGATGAATTCGTAGATGTTGGAATGATTCGGTGTAAACGCATCAGCAAAATGTTGGTAAAAGATAAAATTCATCGCACATAGGCTAGCTGTTAAGATTTGGTGGATGCATCGTATTGAAGAATGAAAAGTTACAAGACAGGAAAGGCAAGACATGAAGGAGCTGGAAACCAAAAAAGACAAATAGAGTCACAGACAAGGCTTATCCTTGAAGTGAAGAGGAATCAGTTTCATAGCACTTCGCATCCAGCGGTAGGTTGGAAATTTGCTACTGGTATCATCTGTTGCGTTATAACTACATATCGCCGTTTGACAGAAGCGAGATTTGAATCTTGCAGACATGCTGCACGCATGCCTTTGAATAACTTATTGAATTCTCATGAATTTATGCTTCTCGTTATGAATGAACATGTTACAGATCTCAAACACAAACGAAGAAGATTAGAATGATACAAGCAGTATTCTAAAAGGAGCACTGATGAGTGGTATCACGTAATGTGGACGGAGTTATCACTGTCAGGGATTGTAGATGATTGATTGGCAAATAAAAAATCAATTATTTTACCATCAATCAATTAATTTTAATTGGAAATTTATCAATCAATTAATTTTTAGTTGGAAATTCATCAATCAATTAATTGCAATTAATTGCCAATTTTCTTAATAGACCTACGTGGGCCTTAATTGCATTCATTCATTTAACCCTAGATGTGATTCGTTTTCTCGACTTGACTTTTTGACTTTTTATAGAAAGGAACATTTTATCGACGGATATTCCCTAGACTTTCTATAAATTATCTCTGAAATCAGACTAGATTAAAGACTCAAATTACAGGTACTAAGATCTATTAAGAATATCTCAACTATGTTCTCAAGTTAAAAATGCGAAATGAGGTGAATTTAAATAATTTTTGTATTCATACAATACAAGCAACCTGTACTAGTCATCAATCATCCCTCACCTCAGACTAAAAATTCATAGACATAATACATATGACTCATGAAAAATATAATATAATATGAATATATATAAATTCATAGACATACGCAGTATGACATGCGTATGTATGACATGCGTGTATGCAATCCGCACGCCTGCGATTTTCAATTGTTAAATGGAAGTTGATCTCAAAGGAGTGTGTGTAGACCTAGATGGAGTTTGAATGTACAAATGTTGAAGGTAAATTTTTAAAAAAGTAGGAATGGTACCAAGTGCTAACATAGGCGGAATTATTGACACTGATCCAATTAATTGCAATTAATTGACAATTAATTGCAATTAATTTTAATGATTCAATCAATTAATTGGTCCAATTAAATTGCAATTAATTATTGACCAATTAACTTTTTACAATCTCTGATCACTGTTCACCCTAGATTTTCACGACGGAAGAGTTTGTGTTCACAGACTGTCTGGTGTGGGATAAGAGCACAGAGTTCCATTTCAGAACATGATCGATTCTCCGATGATCTCGATGATCGGTGGTAGCGTCCGATTTAATTGATGCATGATTATGCTTATTTCAGGACTGATAGAATGAAATAAGAAGGCAAATGCTCCAACAGCTATGTTCGATAAAATGTGATTGATGAAGACCAAAAGAAGCAAAACTCATATTTGCAGTAGAATCCCAGAAATAGATAATCAAGAATTTTCATGCCTTGTTGGCGACATTTATGTGTTCTGACTTTTTATGCTGTTTTCTCAAAGATTTACAAATAGATCAATAGCATTATAACTAATAGGATAGTTATTATTTCAGTCTAAATAGACTGTCACATGCTCTCAATTTTAATGGATATTATCAAACTTTTAATGAATCTCAAAAATATTCAGAATCGCGCGAATTTCGATCAATCGTGCACTGAGCCGAGTCGCATGCATCCAACTGAAAGCGACATTTGATCAACTTTCATTGAAAATAATTGATAATTGATACAGCAATGATCCATAAAAATAGGTTCAGGTAAGCCTATAATGATCTATGATGTAGACTAACAGTTAATTTTTCAAAAAACTAAGCTTATATACTTGTCACCCGGAGTCGGAGTCCTATCAAAATGATAGGACTCCGCATCCCTGGTGCGCGCACAGTGCTGTTCAAAAGTTTGGAAACACTTCTTATTTTTGTCGAAACCGTGAAAAATGTTGATTATGCATAATAGAAATGGTAATTTGTTTTATTTCGAACTCTTTGATCTTAGAGTGCAGCTTGACAGTGGATAATGAAAAATAACATTATGACTCTGATGTTATCATTAACTTGAAGCTTAGCAATCGGTGAAACTGCCCTTATTGTTCCGACACCACGAAAGCTTCATTGGCATGAATTCAATAAGTTTCAAACAGCATTCAGTCGAAGTTTCCTGAGTTCATACGCGCTTCACAGCATCAATCATCTCTTTGTACGAAGAGCAATCAGTATCTACTCACACATTTCTTTATTTTGACCCAACATTTCTCTATGGCTATGGGGTTTAGACCTAGGGAGTTACCAGGTCAACTTCAAGAGGTTGCCAAACATCCAAAGTTGTTCTAAACTTTTGAACCGCTCTGTATATCTGTGTCTTTGCGTGTGTGTTTGTGTGGGTGTGTGTGGGTGTACACTGTTCATAGGGGAAACAGCTGACGTGTGTGTCAAAATTGATCTATCTGAACGTCTCTGATCGCATTTTGAAACTTCAAGAATGACCAAGCTGTGTAAAGTAGTCAACAGAAGATGAAAGCTAATGAATGATGATGCTTTACTTTAATAAATACTGGAAAGTAAAGTATTTTTGGGTTCGCCAAAAAGGTGAAGCACTTTATTAAGCATGCCTGAAGCTTTGATGTGGTTTTGTTGCAATGGGAGGTAGATATTTATGATTTGTGCATTGGCGCGTTCAATGCAATCTGCCATTGCATCACCCCCAGCCGTGCCATGGTTCCTCATTGCATCACTCCCAGCCGAGCCGCAGTTCATCATTGCATCACAGTTCTTCACTGTTTGCTCATTGTTATTTCAGGCACGAATGTATCTCCTGGAAAAAGGCGTCAAAGCAAAATTGAACAAAATAGACCTCAGCAAGGGAGAGCATTTGACAGAGAGTATTGCAGCTCTCAATCCTCTGTGCAAAGTTCCTATCCTCAAGACAATGGACTCTGTGGTGCCCGACAGCGAAGAAATCTACAAATACGGCGAAGATAACATACCAGGTAGGCGATGATCATAGAATGACTTGAAACAAAATTCTCCACATTTTACGTCTGTGTTGGAGTAGAGCGCCACCAGCATTCAAGTAACTCCATGAATTCCGTGGGAGGAGCGTATTTAGAAAATTGAAATCCTTTAAGTTTGCTCTTTCTGAATTAAATCTGATTGAAAGCTTACCTATTTCAAATTCTAACTGGATTTCAGTTTTTAAGTGATGATGTTCATCATGAGAACAATATTATTGGAAATTTATTTAAAACATTTGGATTATAATCTTTCACTTTTTTGATCTTTCAACTTATTTTTTAACGTGTGCACCCGATAGTATGAAAGCATTTTTTCCTTTTCCATTATTATACTTTACACATCGACTAAACATGTGGAAATTCCCATATTGCTATTGAATACTTGCTTATTATATTGAACTCAAATATGTTCATGTGTAAGAACACGGGTGAAACTGTTCAACAGGTGTCCGATAGAAAATAACATGTCACGGCACAGTTCAGTGAAACTATTGTTAGGATTCACATCCAATCGTTAAGATTGAAACAAGGCATCCATTTCGCGTGAGACTTGACTGCAATCAATTGATTGATGTCAGTGAATTAATTAATCATTTGATTGATTGATTTGTAATGATCAAGCAGTTTCTTGATTAGCTACTGAACTTTCAAAGACATCTAACATATCTAATCATAAACCGACGGCTTCCAGGATTCTAGAGTGCTAGCTCTATTTTCCAATACGTACATTTGCAATACCTTCACCGCAACCCCTACACGGGAGGTACTTTATTCCAATAAATAGCAGAAGAAGCGCTCCCTTCGTTGAGACAGGTTTGCCGAATGAGTGTAATGAATGTAATTGTCCAGACCCACTACATTGCTGTCGACATGCTACAGAACTGCTTATTCGATGTTTTTGAAGAATTGTGACCCGCTGCATAATTTGTTTAGAAAAGCAAGTGCAAATGACCGATTGATATATTTCAAGACAAAGTGACAGTTAAAACCAGAACACGAAGCCTTTCGTCCGCTCTTAGTCGTGTATTGACGTAGAACTGGTGTTAATCAGAGGAACATAACTTGATTACATGCAGTGTGAGACAAGTACAATAACATGGACGGTAAGTGGACATGAATCAATGCTATTGCCGTGTCAACCCAAGGCCAATCACGAACTGCTTCTGGCACACAGGTCAGGAGCAATCTCTTGAATGGCCAGTGCCTCCATGAAACAAAGCACACTTCTGACATCGGATCTATACAAAATCTTAAAGCGCTCTCTGACACCTGAGAGGTCACATCCGTTCTCAAGTAAATGGCGAGCAATAGAGCTCTCAGGCAGAGACCTGGAAATGAAGCTTCATGGAGAGACGCTGTGATTGGTCACAACAGCAGTCAAAGTTGAGGCAACGGGAGAAGTGACCATCCTAAATATTCCAAGCAGTTTGTGTTCGCACCGTGACGATGGTACGTAAAGGAAAGTGATGAGCTGTGTCGTTTAAACAACAACATTCTAGGGCAAAGGAACTGGAGAGCATGGAGCAAACAATTTTTTAATAGCTGAAAGCCATTCTTTAGTGAATTTAAGCAGCCGAAGCCTATGTTCATAATGAGGCTCTCCTTTCATTTTTCTTGCATTAAATGACATATCGCAAGTGAAACTATATGCATGATCAACTTACATTTGCAGAAATCGATTCGTCTATCTAAGTTGCAATAATTCATACGAAAATAACAGTTTTAGCACAGTGTTTTAGTTAGAACAGCATTTTAAAACTGATTTAACAACCGTACCTTTTGTATATTGTTTTCAAAAATGGTTTTAAAACCGCCTTTGTAGATGAGTTTCATAATTAGCGATTTCTCAAATAAATCATTTTGGATTTTCTCTGCTACAACTTGGCATTGTTTTTGAACATGTCTGTAATAGTATGTTTTTGAGCATTTTTTCATGACTTAGGTTATAAGCATGCTTTCAAAAAATGTTTTATAATTGCCTTTAGATGCATTGTATTTTCAACTGCAATTTATTTATATCCCGGTAATTGATAAGCATAATGTAGACTTGATGATAGGCTCGCGGATAATGTTACCTCAAGTGAACCAGTAATCCTGCTGCCTTCCTTGGAACTTGGTAGAGAGTGAAAGGGAAATGTTCAGAATATTCTCAAGTGTAATTGTCAGCAGAAAAATAAAATAATAATAATAAAATACAGCTTACTAAATTACGAATTACTTGCTACCGACAATACAGGCGATTCAATTCAATTATTTCGCACATCAAGTTGCCGATATATTCATTGGCTTTGAAAACATCGTATATGAAAACATCGTAAATGAAAATTATCGTGACATCATACTTAAAAGCATCGTAACATTATATTAGGAAATGCTATGAACGAGCATCCAATTAGTGCAAAGATTTTCATATTCCTAGCATGTATATCTGTAGAATGAATCCGAGCATTCATGGGAAATTGAAAGTTCAATTATTGGTACAATATTGATCAATTATTGTATCAATCAAAGGAAAATGTCAATTGAGTTGATGGCATGAATTTAAATTAAAAGCTGCGTAACATCAATTTAAATTGACTAACTAGACAAATTCATCGAATTAATTATTGAAGCGATTGAAGATATAAATAAGTATATGATTATTTTTGATTGCCGATAATTTTTAAATTTACGATGCTATTTATGTTGCGATGCTTTCATATAGATCCCATTCATTTAGCTGTTCAAATGAAATTCTAGAATAATATAAACTAAGAAAACTAAGAGCTAGACAAGAAAGGCAAATATCACATGATGTCATTTTGCTTTGAAACATTTCCAAAAACATGAATATTTGACCCCTATAACATAAGCATCAACATCGTTTTCCAGTTTCAAATTGATTACATAACCACAAATTGAGAATATATTGAATGTGGGCCTTATTAGGAACATTGTTATCAAGCTTTGCGTTGTAAAATTCTTGATTTGAAATTTAGCATCATCCTGGCCCTTAAGATCAAAGAGCTGATACCACGATAGTACTTTAGATATTCTAGTAGACAATTGCTTTCAATAAATAGAGAATTGTAATAGACCACTTTGCTAGAGACAATTTCAAAGTGGTCGGTCTTACTTGGCTCACCTATTGAAGAAACAAAACATATATAAGATGCGTTTATTTGTCAAAAAATAGAAATCATGATTACAAAAAGTGAAGATGCAGATTGAAGACATCAGAGGTCACCTATACGATTATTCATCAGTTGAGCCATGTATGGAACCAAATATGTTTAGCGTCGATTTGTTTTACAGAGGGGCTGAAGAGGTCGTCGCCCATTAGGCAGAAAGTTCGCCATTATGCTGATGATTCTCACAAAAGCTTCCTTAAATAGCTTATATACATGATTGATGCTCTTGGATTTCAAAGAAGTTCGGCAAGTTATTAGGTTTGCAGAAAGTATTGCAAATCACTTTGTGACATCGGCGGTCAAATTTTTGAAGCAAACGTTTGTCCTTCGCAAGTAGACTACCAATATAAATCTGGCAACCATAATTGAGTGTTGATAGTTCTAAGGACTGATACACTTGAATCAAACTTTGTCTAGGTATAATTGACTTCAATATGCGCAAAATAAATATGCACTTATTTTGCGGATTTCTTTAGTTTCTCCTCAATATGGGATGACCAACTCAGTTACTTATGGATGTGCATTCCGAGTATCCTTGCCTAGTTAGTCAATTTAAATTGATGTTACGTAGCTTTTAATTTAAATTCATGCCATCAACTCAATTGACATTTTCCTTTGATTGATACAATAATTGATCAATATTGTGTCAATAATTGAACTTTCAATTTACCATGAATGCACGGATTCATCCTACAGATATCCATGAATCCTACAGAGCACCGATTAAAGAAAATCTCATTGAAAACTACACTGTATCACAAAATAAATTCACAAGGAGGTGTTCTGTCTTACCCATGTTAAATCTCAGATCGTGATTACTTACCCACAAGAAGATGTTGTCCCATTCAGACCTACTCATGACATCACAGTCTCCAACTGAAGGATAATTTAACAGTGGAAGTATGTCATCGGCGTATTTGTAAACGGAGGTTCTTGAAAAAATCGGCTCTAATGTAGCAACGAAGACACAAAAGATGGAGTGTGAAAGGAGGGTCCCCTGAGGGATACCAGAAGATACTTCCATTGCATCCCTTATCTCGTTCTGAAACGAAATAAATTGTTTCCTGTTTTTCAAATAGTCAGCATACCGTATGATGAAACCATTTGGAGTATTTGTTTCACATATACGACTTACAAGCAGGGATGCGGAGTCGGAGTCCCGGAGTCCTGTCATTTTTGCTGGAGTCGGAGTCCTATCAAATGATAGGACATGCATGATCACTTCATTGGACTATAATACATATTTGATTGAAAGGATCTCCTCTGTATTTCAGGAGACACTCTCGTTCCCTCGGATGTCGCAGACGAAGTTTGGCGCTTCCACAAAGAAATCCATGAAATTCCAGTTCCAATCCTTATTTGCGGATGTTTTACCAATCCAAAACTCCTCAACAACTCAAATTTGTCGGAAAATCAGAAGAAAGCAGGTGATTGAAAAAGTTTGTTTTATTTTAGCTATTCAAAGTAATGACGTGTTAGATCAGTCATCAATGTAATCTTGGTTACCAATTTTTGGTCAACTGTCGCAATTGTGGCTTGTTCGAATCCACGAAGCGCTCTTGTAAATGTTATTTTCTTCATCGACGAATTCAACTTTCTTTTGAATTCAATTGCTTAAGAAGCTATTTGGATTTAAATACGGCGGTCAAGTGGAACAGCTGTGTGAAAGTTTTCAATTTTCGAGTGATATTATGTTACATGCAGTTATGAATATGTAATGCATGTATCTATAGACTTTCAGATAACATGAAAATTGAGACATCTTCTAATGAAATCTTGATGAATTTCAGATGAGGGAAACAAAATGCAGAAGACAACAACAATTTTTTGTGCACTTAAGTAACATGCACAATGAAACAATGTACCGGTACATTTCTACCAAGCTTGAATCCGTAATCACATCATTTGATAGGACTCCTACTCCCAGTCCCTGATGATAATATGGAAACCACTTAGATGATCTCTGCTATCTATATTGAAGTCGTTTGAACCGTGCTGCAGCGTAGTGGATTTTCTCTTAAAGAAATGTTCATCAAAACTTTACCTTTCAGCGGCGAAGTATATCCCTGATATGATTGCAAAAATGGAGAAAATGCTTCCATCTTCTCCTGTCGCTTTAACTCAAGTGATTGGAGACAAGTTGAAAGGAATGCAGGAATTGCTATCAACACTGAAAAATGAAGATGTTGTCGATGGTATAGTCAATAAAGTCGCAAGAGTCTTCAGTCTTTGTGAGAAACAACTTGGTAAGTATTTTCTCAATTTGTGACATGTGATTGACATGAGAAGTATATGAACACTCTGTTTAAAATCATCGAGATGTCTTTGATGTCGAACTGAAGTCTGCAGTGACAGTATGCAACTTATTTAACGGTTTCATAATTTCTAGGACTTTCTCCGTTGTGTTAATATGCAATATAACTGTGCACACTGGTAGCTGCCCTGATCTGAAAGTTGCGTCACTGTGGTCATCGAATTAACAATGTCACCCAAACGATGTATTGAATTTCTGCTGCTTGGTTCGAATCCCGTTTAAAGGTTGCTATTTCCCGTTGGAAAATACTTTTTATTTTTCAAATCGACAAACTTTCCTTTGCCAACATGGCTGTTATCAAGAATCAAGTCGTCAATAAGAACTTTTTGAATATCTTCTATTTCAATGCAACCAGCATTCGAGGAAAGTTGCATGGTTTCAATAGTTCATTTGACAGTTCTTCAGCGTATGACATTGTTTCTTTAACTGAAACTTGGTTACATGATGGCATAAATGACGCTGAAATTCTGACACATTCTGATTTTCAAATATTCCGTAGAGACCGAGACCAGTTTACCAGCAAGAAAATGATGGAGGAGGTGTTTTACTGGCTGCTGATAAGAGATTTCCAGCTATACGTCGTTGCGATTTAGAAACAGACATGGAAATTTTGTGGGTTGAAATGAGAATTGACAATGGAAAGAAGCTGTTTATCGCTACTGTATATGTGTCCCCAGATTCCAAATTACCGGTTCTTCAGCAGTTTGAAACATCCATTGAGAGGGTGCATGGTATTATGAAGAATTAAGACTCAATTTTAGTGCTAGTTGACTTCAACATGTCTGATGCTTCCTAGTGTACTTGTTCGGATAATGCGTACGCTCGTCGCAACAACCAAGATTCGGTCTCCCAAAAGACGTCGTATATTCTGGACATAATCAATAATAATGAGTTGCGTCAACACAATACATTGCCTACATGCAATGAGAAGCCTTTGGATCTAGTTTTGACTAATGATTTGAAAGTCATTGTCAATATTTGTGAAAATCCTTGCTCATCAACTCATAGTGCTCTTGAATGTCAAGTCTCCTTGCGCAATAAAACCGTATGTCCAACAGTCGTCAGAACTACAATTAATTTCAAAAAAAAGATTTCAGTGTAATCAATACACTTCTGTCTCTTCTGTGCTGGAGCAGCCTGGCTGATTTCAGCAGCGTAAATGAGTCTTTATCATATTTTTATGATCTCATTTTTGCGGTGATGGCTGACTGTGTTCCCACTGTTAAATACCGCGCGTCGAAGTTTCCTACATGGTATGATGGTCATCTCATAGCCCTGGTGAAAGAAAAAGAAAGAGCACATAAAACTTACGTGAAAACTGGTTACAATAAAAACTCTGATGAATATGCTTCATTTTGCCGGTTAAGATGTGAAGTTAAAAGTATGCAGAAATCTCGTCATTGTTCACACATAAATGAGATCAGTGAGGACATCAAATTGAATCCGAAAAGATTTTGGACTTATGTCAAGTCTCAGAAAGAGTCGTTTTTCCATTCCGAACACTATAACATACAAGAACACTGAACACATTTCTATTCGTGAGATAGCGAAAGCTTTTTGTGATTACTTTGAATCTGTGTTTTTGATTAGCGCCCGTTCTGAACTACCGTTGTGTGAATATCGCAATGTTTCTCAGTTCAAACTTCCAACCGTAGCATATGCTAAAATTAGGGACGAACTGTTAAAGCTAGATGTGAATACATCGAGTGGTTTTGATAAAGTCCCGGCGGTCTTCTTGAAAAACTGTGCGGATCAACTGTGTTATCCTCTAGCTACTATCTTTAATCTTTCCATTTCGAAATCTGAGTTTCCTTCATTGCTTAAATGTAACAACATCATTCCTATCTACAAGAGCCAAGGTAAAAAGCATTGTGTTGAATCTTATAGGCCTATTTGTATTCAGCCTATAATTAGCAAGATTTTTGAACGTATTGTTAATAAACATCTACGTTTACATCTCCAGCAACTAATTTGTGATCAGCAGCATGGTTTCTTTGCTAAACGATCTACTTCATCCAACCTGCTATGCTACAAAAATTTTATAACATCGGCTTTGGACGAAAGTTGTCAGGCTCATGTGGTCTAAACCGATTTTCAGAAAGCCTTCGATACCGTGTCTCATAATCATTTGCTACTCAAAATGCAAAACAACTTTGGCATTACGGGTCGGGACCTTGAATGGTTCCGTAGCTACCTATCTGACCGGTATCAGCGAGTTGTTTTACAAGGTATTGAATCGGATTGGTCACAGGTCAAGTCTGGCGTCCCACAGGGTTCTATCCTTGGACCATCCCTTTTTATCATGTATGTGAATGACATTCCTCAGTGCATAACTTTGAGTAATTGTTTATTGTTCGCAGTGATGTCAAAATTTTTAGGAAAATTTCATGTGTCGCCGATTGTCTCGAGTTTCAGCTTGATTTTCAATCCCTGGCTGTATGGTGCAATAAATGGCTCAAGAAATTGAATATCAAAAAGTGTTTTTTATGAATTTTTAGCTACGACGCACTCGCAATATTATATATGATTACACTCTCGACGGTGTTACTCTACAGCATGTGTCGCAAGTAAAAGATCTCGGTGTATATTTTACCTGTAAATTGAATTTTTCTTTACATGTGAATACAGTTGTTAGAAAGGCTTTTCGCATGTTAGGTTTCACTCGTTGGATTTTGAGACCTTTTTGCGATGTTGATACCATGAAAGCCGTTTATAATGCGCATGTTAGGTCTCATCTTGACTATTGTTCGAGTGTTTGGTCTCCTCAAGCCAAATACTTAATCCAGAAGACAGAGCGCGTGCAGAAGAAATTTGTCAAACAATTATGTTTTATTCGCAAGTTGAAGTATGATAATGATGACTATTTGCAGTTGTGTCAAACTTTTCATTTGACAACCCTAGAAGCCAGGCGCCAGAAAGTATGGCGCCAGCTGACTTAAAGTATTTTCATAAAGTGTTGCACAGTGAAATCAATTGTTCGTATCTAACTTCTTCAATTTATTTACATGTTCCTATCAGACGTACGAGACATTCTAAGGTTTTTTCCTTTGATAGTGACCGAGGTCTCACTTTAAGGAAAACCGATTTTATTCCGCGTACGACTGCCTTAGCGAATTCTCTGACCTCTGTGGATTTTTTCGATCCGAGAATTTCCTTTTATGAACATGCCAACCTGTGTTTAACTTTTACTTAATATTTTCTGTTGAACTTGATCATACGTTTTATCTATCTTTTATCGCCTTTATCCTAATGTTTGTCATATTTTTCGTCATATGACTGTAATTGGCGCCAGCTGTTGTCATTTATTGAATAAATACAAATACAAATACAAATGTTCATTCTTATCTTGCAAACATTGTGGCTCTCTTGAATGCATTAACACTTGGGAGCACAGCAAAAATGAAAAACAGAGGGAATCGCCGCTCCTCTTCCCTAGCATGGATAGGGCAAACGAAATGACAAAAACATTTGTTCCTTGAAGTCATTTTGCAACGGAATGGAACCACGAATTGCTTCGAAATCATATTTAAGAAAATTCATTCAAGATGGACCCAAATGCTTAAGTGAATGATCGACAAAGTTGAAAAACTGCCAATGTCTGTGAGTTCCAAAGAGATCTATACACAGTACACTTGTAACTGTGGAGATAGTTATATTGTCAGAACTCGTTAGCATTTGGCGACGCGAATCAAAGAACATGTGCCACTTTGGGTAACACGTCGTCGAACGGGGGAGGGTTTAACGTCTGTGACTCGTTATTTAGTTGATTGTTCCTTGGCCCAATGTGACTTCGTAGATCATGGAAGTAGGTTTGCCATTTTGTCACGTGCACGATCGAAAGGCCTTTTGTCTATACTCGAGGTATTGTTCATTAAGAGACAAAAGCCGATTTTATGTTCGCAGAAAGAATTCATGTTGCAGCAATCACTGCCGCAGTGGTCATGTAAAATGTACTCACTTGTCATCAGTTTTTCAACTTTGTCGATCATTCACTTAAGCACTTGGGTCCTCCTTGAAAAGACCAGACGAAAGATCTCGGTGTAATTTTATATTTCTTGTGTGATTTTTTCTTAAATATACACGAAATGAATTGTAAAAGCCTTATGTGTGACTCACAATTCTTCATCGGACCTACGAAGCGCCGGGAATTACATTATCAAAATGCTATCCTTTAGAAATCTGAATGAAATCACATACTTTAATAAGATGCATGCACTTAATGTTGGATGGTCACATGATTTGATAGTTGATGATTGTCGCCTGTTGACTTTGTGCCATGAGAACTGCACCTTTCACTTCAGAGTCCTCAAGTGGAGATTTCCTCTTCGGTGGAACGATCACAATAGCTGATATTGATCTCATCGCCTTGATTCACGAGATGTTTGCTCTTGGGTTCAATAATCGATTGATGACTCCGACCAAGAGCCCTCAGCTCTTCTCTTTTGTCGAAGCGATGCGAAAACGGAAGAGTTATCAAACCATAATGAAGGAGGAGGAAGAATTCGGTGCCTCAGACCCTTTCCTCTCCACTTGTTTGGGCGTCGGCATTTCCGCAGCTGTGATTGCTCTTGGCGTGGTCGCTGGAGTTCTTATTTACAAGAAAAGGGAAAACTTCTGAAATTCTAAGGTGATTGCTTACATTGAGTATCACCTCGTTTATTGATGGTGTGAATAAAACCGAAGATAATAATAATTTGTTTGCATTTTATAAGATTAGTGGAAATAATTTGCGAAATAATGCAAAAAGCGCTGGAAAATCAAATTTATGACGTATTTTGAAAAGTAGATCGATTTCAATTTTGCCACTTTCTATGTGATGAATTTTATCTTTAAACAGAACGATATTCACTATGCACATTATTAGGTGAAAATAAGTCTATGAATCATTTTCATTGTGTTCATATCACAAACATTGAATAGGAATTTCCAATCTCACATAGTGTTAGTGTTTTCAATATAGAAGTGTCCATGCAGTACTATTCGTGGTGTGGAACCTATAATAGCAAGCATATTGAATTGAAGAACTTTTATAGTGGGCAGCTCAATAACATTGTATACATGCATTATCCATTATCCCATGGTGCATTTTCCTTTTTATCCATCCTTCTATTGTTAATTACAAATAGTTAGATCATACGCTGCCAGGTAGCTCATAAAATTGAAGAGAAACTTCTCTCTATATTGCAATTGTAAATCTTTTTCATAATATAGGCCCCGAAGTTAGCTCTAAATCAGGGCGGATTGGTGTCATCCAGCTGGTTTTATCACAGTTATCTGTTGTCCCCTCTTGACTTCAATGACATTGATATCTGATCTCTGTATACTTACAATTGTTGCTGCAATTCACATCAAGATAAACTCAGAAATCACGTAATAATGTCTCTACTGAAAGAAGAGCTGTATTCACTGACTTGATTTCTTGCTTTTGATATCTGCTGAATATCGAATCGATCCCTGATCCTCAATCTTCAGTTATTGTGTAGCAAAACAAAAGACCGTGATAGAATAAGCGTCCTGCTATGGATAAGATCATCTTAGCTTTGTATAACTTGACCCGCATGACATCTGGAGTTGCCGCTTTCCTCTCTTCGTTCAACAAATCAATAGAATTACGCAGGTCATTTCTCTCTCTTATCGGAAATTAATGTCGATATACCTACATGACAGTATATACTGTAGAACGATTTCGAAACGATTCCCGCTTCGATTTTGGCTTTTTGTATGCAGCAATCGATAACGAACTCTTTACATGATCCGTTTTCAAATGTTATTTGACCGTCAGAGACCAGAGGGGAGGGAACACTGGACGCCTTTGTAAGTGATTGATTTTCATGATTAAATCGTTGGTGAAGCTTCAGGGAAACTTCAGAATGAAGCTCCTCAGGTGAAGCTTCAGAATGAAACAGAAATCCGACACTAAGATATTAATGGACCAGAAAGGACCCTACGTTGTCATGGAAGCGGTGTCTAAACGATGGTGGCTTCCAGAGGCTGACTGGATAGGTATCGTTAGTAGTGTACTTTGCAAGGATTCACGGCTACTATCATTTTGATAATATAACTCAGGCCACAACACACCACACTCGGCAAGAATCTGGAACTATAGCAGATTTCAGCAATTGGATTTTGCAGCATTGACCTTGATAGGAGCCTGATCTGAGTTGAAATGACCATCAACAAACAGCTCTCATCTATTCTAGCACACTAATTTAAAGAAAGCGGAAAATCGGTTATCTACAACCTCTACAATGAAAACACAAGACAACATGCTGTTTTTATGAGCCAGACATTGGCTTTGGATTAATTGTTTAAAAGCGGTCTCACAATGTTTATCTAGTGGCTCTTTTATTGAAGTTGATCGAACTGTTAGTTGAATGCAACTTTACGAGAAATGGTGAATGAGATTACATGGTACGGGACCGTCATGGGTCGGACAATGAGGGCCCGGGTCTGGCACGTGACGGGTGGAAGATGCTGATCGGGTCTTGCTCGTGACGGGTGGGCCGCAGGGCTGTCACGTGACGGTTCGAAGACGTTGGCCAGAGCTGGCCTGTCTCGGCTCGCGTTGATCAGTCATTGTTTCCATTTCAATCACGGCTAGATAAGGACAATAAGATGATAAAAAATGAAATTTAAATGCCAAGATTCCTTTCTTATATAAATTAGCTTAGATCATCGCATTGTAGGTTATTCAAAAAGTCATCAAAGTGTAGCTTATTACCAAACTGCTTAGCTTAAATTGACTTCGTGCATTGTCTGAAAATCGGTAACAGTACACAAACTGATTTCAAACGTAAAATGACTGTTCTCGCAAGATTATATTCAAGATGTTCGCAAGACACTAAATGTCAGTTTCTACAATTCATCGATAGCTATTTATCGACACCTTCCCTCGATTACTATTTCATCGGTGGCGTTGCTTAAATGTCTGAGTCATTTGATTCTTGCATGACGAAAGGACTGCGAGCGGAGGTTGATATTGACGGAACTTTGTTGATGGAGAGTCAAGTCTATAAATTACTGAATCAAAATTGAGAAAGAATTCACACAGAGGCATTTTTAGATATTTTAAACCGATTCATTTCTCTTGTTCAGTGCATTCAACAAAAATGTCGTAGATAGCTCCCATGCAAATTCACAAACCTTAGTTTCTCCAATAATTACTTTCTGTGTGATCATTTACAAAAGTTAATTAGTGTTCTCTTCTTTTTCGTAATTTATCCGTCCACAGCTCCTCTCGGCAAATTTCATCGATTCCCATTCAGTATGAGAAGACTTCATTTCCAAGGACCTTCTGTTCAATTGTCTTCTAAATTAGTACAATAATAGCAGCCAATTATTATATGCATTAATAAACTGTTGAACAACAACCTATTCATATATCCAAAGCTTCTGCACAAAGGCCTAGATGTCATGCTGTAGGTCATGTGAAGCGTACCTGAGTCACTTAACTGTAAAGTATACTTAACTAGCTGTGAGTATTCAGAGCCCTTCATGACCCGCGAGGGAGATTCTATTTTCAATTCTCATAAAACTAAAGCTGAACATACAGCCACACAGGAACATGCAGGCAGGCACTGCAACTTGGCTGTATTCATGAATATCAGAGCGCATATTTTTCCAAAGAAAACACGTTAGGTGATGCAATGTACAGTGAAAAGATGAATGATACAATGAAAAGTGAAAAACGATATGATGGGGTACGATGATACGGTGATACAAAATGATATTTACAAATGATAGAATAATGATAAATGGTCATTAAATATTGAAAACACTGGAAGGAGAGGACAGTCAATGGTGTATATGTAATTCAATGTTTACTATATCATCATGAATCAATGGATTATAATACAGTCATTATATCGAGTAATTTATCTATTAAAAACTTTTATTATTTTACGGAATCCCAACATGATTTATGTTAATTTATTCAATCCTAAATATTACGAGGTCCGGAACAGAATATTTATTATGTAATGCATTCATGCAATCGAGTAACGTATGCAGCATGAATGAAATCAATAAAGAGTACGGTAATGCAAATGATCTCACCTGTAAAGGAGCGTAAATTGTTAAATACCACGTAGAGTTGATAAAATAGTTGATAAATAAATCCGTTTCTTTTGATTAACTTGTCTTTTCATGTGCTCGCTTTTTTGTGTATACCCTTGAAAGTTGCATGTTCTGTATCTGATTTTCATTTTGATAAATATACGCTTCCTATCCTATCCTATCCTAAAATTGTTCCGGACCTTGAATGAGCTAGATTTCGTAAATTAGACTGAGATTTCTAATGCGATGTCTCGTTCTTTGTGGCATGTAGGTAAGCATCATTTTCTTAATCAATCACTGTTCCAACCGGATTTGTGTGATTGCGAAAAGCATTTGTTCTGACGTCATTTGCAACTTTGATGTATTTACTTAATTTTACAATGCTTCCTATATTTAGTTTTTGTAGCATACCATAGAAATCTAGATTCGAAACATTAATAGGAAATGGTGTGTAACGTGATCTGATATCTCCGTACACTGAACACTCAAATAAAATGAAATGCAGTTTCTATTGTTCTATCCATGGTTCTATCATTGCACAAACAACATATTCTTTGTTCATATTCTAACCTATTTCTATAACTTCCTGTTCTTACCGCTGAATTATGATTCCCACACATCATTTTCAACAATGGTGCGATATCTTTATGTGGTAAATTAAGAGTCAGATAATGCTTCATGGAGCAATTAGATTGTGCTGATTCCAAATAATCAGTTCCAGTTCTGCTTCTTTTAGCATCGTTTATCCATTCGGCTCTAAAATATTTAGTCAACCTGGGGCCTATTGCACAGAACTTCATTAGCTAATATTATTAGCTAATAATTCCGGCACAGTTGCAGGAAACATTTATTAACTAATGAAATTCATTAGTTCACGAGATTTTCATTAGCTCATAATTTCTATCAACGACCTGTTGCACAGACGACGAATAATATTCATGAGATAATAACAAAGCGGTCGATTCACTGATAGAGTTTATTAACCTTCCGAGATTGATAGGATCTATTATTTCACAATTTGATGCAATTACGAATGGATTTTGAAAGCGACAATGACAGTGACAGTGAAATTTATTTTGAAGCCGGAATTAACCGCGAACGTATATATAAAGACAGAACGAATTTTGACGTTATCGATGAGGACCACAAGGAAAAATTTAGGCTTAATGAAAAGATGGTACAGTACATTGAAGGACGTATTGGAAACGAATTGCGACACACGACCAAAAGAAGCCGTGCTCTGTCTCCCAGACAGCAGATCCTTTTATGTCTAAGGTTTCTCAGTGGAAATGAATTTTATCATATAACTGGCGAGTATTTTTACGCGTAGTTCAGAGATTTCATCATCAATTTTCCTAAATCACGAACGATTGTACATCAAAAGACGTGCACAGGCAGATACAGCAATGATATTCGATGAGACGGTGATTTGTTTTTATGACAATGACATACTTTTGACGTCATCTGCATGGAATTCCCTCATGACATTTATTAGCTGATAACTCTTAATTATTATCGTTTTGTGCAACTGATTTTAGTGGAACTAATAATTATTAGTTATTAGCTCATAAAATATTAGCTAATGACTAATGAAGTTTCGTGCAATAGGCCCCTGGTTTTAGCGGTATTCTTACATTGTCTGACAGTTATGTTTAAAGTTTTTATGCTTTCATCTAGGTATGACAGATTAACTTGCTTGATCAGCTTTCCTATTCTCCAACACCATGTATGCAAATAATTGTTGTCAGTTAAATTTCGTGAAATTTGGTCAAAACAAAATTCAGAATACTATTATTCTAATTGAACATAATTTTAGCCTAATCCAAAAATTGATAGCAGCTTCATAGAAATAAAATTCTAAAGGTAGTAATCCAAACTCACCACTCAAGCGATAGGTTGCTGTTATAGGAGATAAATGATGGAAACGTTTGTAGAATTGAAGCTGTATTTTATTTAGCCTAATCCAGATAATCTGTTATAGGAGCAAAATTCTCCACCATATTGCTTTTTTTATAAAGCTAACATTTCAAATGTGTTTCTTACAATTGTTTCATTAACGTCTCCAAGTTCTTTTATTTTTTAGCAGTTAAATAAGCAGATTGAATGCCTTTTTTTTAGAAAGTGAAAGTAAATGCCTTTTAGTATTATTTGAAATCCACAATCTTAAGTATTTATATTCTCTAACAATTTCATTCTATTTTGTATGATCGCTCAAACTGATATTTGCAAAATCATTTTCATGAACATCATTATGAATCATAATTTTCGTTTTATTGTATTTAATTTGAAGACCATTGATGTAGTAGAAATTGTCAACTATTTCTAGTTGTTTGATTAGACAGACTTTGTTATTGCTCATTAGGAGAATGTCATCTGCATATATTGAACATGGTTTATAGTAGAAATCACCAATTTCCGCAGCATTTATGTTTTCAGTTTTAGGGTAAATTTCTTGTGCTAAGGAATTCATGAGTATAGAAAATAGGGTTGATGACAAACTGTCTCCTTGAGGTAAGCCATTTTTGTAAATCAAATGTTTCAGATTCAACACCATCATATAGGTGGAGAAAATTACTTTTAGTAAGCAACGAACGCAATTTCTCTATAAGTATTGTTTTGGGAATTGAATCGAACGCCTTTGATAAATCTATAAAACTTACGTATAAAGGTTGTTTACCGTTTTTGTAGATTTGTAATATTTCTCTAATTATATAAATATTGTCCATCGTTGAGCTTCCCTATAGCAATCCTGTCTGACTTGGATGAATGATATTATTTTCTTTTAGCCATTGATTTAATCTTTCATTCATAAAATTTAAGTATTTAGATTTTTCCCACTTGAGGCGCACCCGGTTCATGATTTGGCCCTCTGCTCTATTTGAAGCGCAGTTGGTTCATGATTTGGCCCTATTTGAGGCGCAGCGGTTCGCATTTTGGCCCTTTAGAGGCGCAGTGGTTCGTATTTTGGCCCTATTTGAGGCGCAGCGGTTTGGATTTTGGCCCTATTTGAAGCGCAGTGGTTCGGATTTTGGCCCTATTTGAAGCGCAGCGGTTCGGATTTTGGCCCTATTTGAACCGCAGCGGTTCGTATTTTGGCCCTTTTGAGGCGCAGCGGTTCGTATTTTGACCCTTTAGAGGCGCAGTGGTTCGTATTTTGGCCCTATTTGAGGCGCAGCGGTTTGGATTTTGGCCATATTTGAAGCGCAGTGGTTCGGATTTTGGCCCTATTTGAGGCGCAGCGGTTCGGATTTTGGCCCTATTTGAACCGCAGCGGTTCGTATTTTGGCCCTTTTGAGGCGCAGCGGTTCGTATTTTGGCCTCTTTAGGTGCAGTAGGATAGGGATTTGGCCGGAAGGTTGTGGATGGAAGGTCGGAAAGGAGGTCGGGAGGTGGCCGAGTATGTGATGGTAAGCAGACCAAAGGAGAGACCGGTGCAGGTAGGAGAGAGAAGCTGACGAGCAGAGTTTGTCCAAAGTGGGTCATGTTTTGAGGCATGTCGTGCAGAAGTGGACGGGTTTTTTTCACTGCAAGAGTTGATGAGAGAATAGGATTTTTCTAAGGGCTTTGAACGTTTTGGGATGAGAAAGGCCATTTTTCGGGCTGAAGGAGTGTTCGGATGGACAAACGGAGGGCAGATTCAGATTCTACGTGAAAGTTTGGGTTAGGGAGGTGATTTCCAGCTCAATCGGAGAGCAAAAGTTCTGACCCCCCCTCCTGTCAGACTTCCAACTTGGGTGGGAGTAATCGTAGAGAGTCGTAGACAGTTTTAGGAAAATCGCGAAATGGCGAACTTAGGATTTTTTTCGCAAAATTGAAATTTTGTTTTTGGACTCTAGCGGTCGAACGAAGCATCGTATGAGAAAACTGAGACCAGATTTGGAATCAGCATGATGTTTAGCATCTATAAGGCGGGTTTTGAGGGTCGTAGAAGTGAAATAAAATTTTCGAATTTTTCATGGTTCGAATTTTTTGATGTTTGGCGATGAATAGTGAGTAAAGACGTCGGGTTTCTTTTAGTGAAAACACCGCACTTTGTTCTCTAGGATCCCACATTTTCAGATCTGTGGAATGTTTCGTTACGAAATGAGAGCTTGTTTAAAATCGAATTTTGCGCATTTTCCAAGATTTTGGATAGTTTGAAAAAATGACAGAGTTTTTTCAACTCGGCTTCTGGTGATCGTACAGTCGATGGATGGCTTAAATGAAAGGTGAGAGCGAGAAAACGTGACTGTCAAAATTTGAAGTCAATCGGAGCTCTAGAACCGGAGATAGAAGTGTTTAAAGTTTTGGATGATTGAGATTGCGTCATCAGCTGATCGCCACAAACTATGTAAGTAGAGTCTCTACTTGTGGGAATCAGTTCTCCTCCCGACTTGGTTGGGGTAGGTGAACTCCGGAGCTCCGATGATAGCATTGGAAATCTCTAAAAACCGGGTTTCCGTAGGAAACCAAGGAAGATTTTTCGATTGCCGCACTCACCTAAGGTGTCAGATTGACTGGAGAGCCAGAAGATGGCCTAGTATCCAGGCCATAAAAGACTCCAAAACTTTAAAGGCTTGTAACTTCGCTTCTACAAGTCCTTTTGACTTGATTCAAAAAAGGTTCGAGAAGTCATGATTCAGGACAGGTCATAGACTACCTATAAAATTTCATAAGTAGTACTAAATGGTTGAAAAATTTAAATTCGTTATTTTTGGGTCGTTTTCTGGGGTTTTCGACCCTGCTGAATTCAACTAAAGGATTTGTAATGATGTCTGAGCCAGTCTTCTCATTGGACGAGCGTTCTCGCCCATTCATAATTCATCAAACATCCACTATAAAGAAGAGATGTTGCTTTACGTTTCACATTTGCCTTTCGCAAGTGTCGGATGCATGGTACGGAGAGTTTCGCTGTAATATTCCAATGACAGGGTGTTCCTTCGGGACGGCGGATGATGCCGTAGTGATAAGTGTGGCAAGGGAGTGTGTCATATTTTAGACCGAAACCTCTGGGGCAACTCATGCTGGGCATTTGACACAGTTCTCGACGTAGCACTTTGAACGCCAATCGGTTGAGTCTTAGCTATCTTGTCATGGGTGGCTACTAGACATCTCCATTGCAAAACGCTTGTGAATCACGGCTTGCTATCAAGCTGGTCAAGGCAAGGACTTGGGATGCTTCCTCTTGTAAACAACTCCACCGGTTTTCATGTCAAAATCGGGGCCCGGATGCCAACACAGTGATATGAAGCACGCTCTGTCCGCGAGAGGTTGGATTTGTGGGTTGAGGCCTTGGAGCTGGGATAAGATTCCCTCTGAGTAATGCCTGTAACGGATTCAAGAGCTTAACACCGAAACGGTTGCTGACTTGCCATCAGGCCACTCTCTGCATTTAAAAACGGCTTGCTATCATGCACGTTAAGTTTCATGTCTTGCTATCAAGTCATTGACGGTGCAAGCAGGGGTGTAGTGGTAAAAAATTTTGTACCGGAACGCTGATTCCATGAAAATCTTATGTCATATTTGCAAGCAAAAATCTGCAGTTCTTATTCGTTTGAAATTTGTATACTTCAATGAAAACAGGAGTAAACTCTGAACAGATGACTGAAACAAATGATATAGTCAAACGTGGTAACAGGACTGCAACTTGCAGCTAATAAATGAGCTCAGTTAATGCTGCACGATCGATAACAAAAATGCAATAGCATGTGAATGGTTTAACAAAACTGTCCATGATACGAAGAAAATATAGGCCTATTATACAAATTGAGATTTCACTAATTCATCTTTCCAAATTGTTTAAACTACATGTATCACAAGGGATAAACAAGGGGGGATTTTCAATGTACGAGTAGACGGAAGTCGACACATTGCAAAAGACAGCATTTTACAAAAAAACCCACAATGCAGATTCACATGTGTCTTGATGAGTCTCCTTTGCTGATCGTATGCGTTTGTCATCTGCGCTCCGGTGGTTTCGCAGCCAACTTCTGGCGTAGTCCGTCGAATTCCACACGCCGAGAGGAGGGCCCTGAATTTTCACAAACATCAGTGATGACAAATGCGACACAGTCAAACTGGAGCGACAGTCCGTGCTGATGAGGTTCATGGCACTGAATCCTCTCTCACATTCAGCAGTGCTGGAGGGTACAACCTGGAGTCTGTTTATCACCTTTTGAATTTCGCCAGGTGCTCGTCGCCCGATATTTTCAACGTAGTCGTCGAATGCGTTTGCCGTCAATGCTGGTGGAAGGTGTAGACGGTGTGCCAAGGCTCGGATTTCTTCATGCCCGAATCCAGGCTGGATTTCTGTCGGCCAGTTGTCGCTGTTTAGCAGCCGAATTTGTGCCATCAGTTTGTTTTCGTTGGAGTTCATTCTGGACGACATGCTCTCAATGAGACTGTCCAGAAACTGTTGTCTATTGATTTGGAAGTGCCGTTTGTTCGATGTCAGTTGGACACCCATGTGCACACCTTCTTTGACATCTACCATTGCCTCCAGGATTTTTGTACCAGGCTTTTCCTTCATTACGCGCAATCTCAGGATGCATCGATGAATCATTTTGTCGGCTTTGTCAAGACTGGTTGCTCTCTTTTGCAGCATTTCCGACAGTTCTTTTATTTCGAATAGGGTGTCGTATATGAGAGCCAAGTCTTCCAAGAACTCTGGTGAAGCCAATTTCGTTGCCAGACCCTTGTAAACATCTCCAGATTGATTCTTGAAATGCTTATGTAGGGCATCGAACGAATGCCAGACGGCCTGCACTGTTCGGAAAGAGCTGGCAACCCATCGAACTGAGAATATCTTTCCAATTTTCAACATTTGCTTTCCCAGACTTAGAGAGCACTCCTCCAAGTCACGAACATTCTTGGGAGACATACTGTAGATAGAATACAACTTTTCTACGAACGCCTGGAAGTGATTGATTGCCTGAATGTTTTTAATGGCATCGCTAACTGCTAGCTCCAGTCTGTGGTTTAAGCAGTGCCACAGGACAATTTCAGGGAACAGTTGCTTCATCCTTGTGGCAACGCCAGATTTTCTCCCCACCATCACACTTGCACCGTCGCTGGCAAAGGCCAAGAGGTTTCTCTTGAGGTACTGCTCATCAAATCCATAGGAGGCAAGTGTTTCTAGGAGCGAATCAAGAATAGACTTTGCATCCTGATTTGGGAGTTCTACCAAATCAAGGAAGAAGAATTCCACCATATTCTCTCCAACTTCTGTGTTCAAGTAAATGATAAGAACCGACTTGTCGATGAGCGTACTCTCGTCAATCAAAATCGCCAGTTTCGCCTCGTGGCTTTGTATCTGTCGACAAACTTTTGCTTTCATTTCCGCTGCGACATGATCAATCATTTGAGTGGCCGTCCATCTTGACCGCAAGCCAATTCCGATGTCGACGCCATTCAACCTTTGCAGCTGTAGTAGATGAGGATGGTCTGAGTAAGGCCGATCGTTTTTCGCTATGTAGTACGCTGTGCGCAGCACTTTTTCGGTGTGTTGCAACTCTACCGCGTTTAGCTTATCGATCGCTTTATCCATCGTTTTAATTCTTGAAGTATCATGTATATTTTCACGTATTTTGTGGGCTTGAGACTCCAAGTGCTCCTTTATCTTCTTTCGTAAAGAAGACAGCTGCTGCCGACGCTCTTTGCCATTGAACGTCACTTCCGAATTGGCCCATGCCTTCGAAACACCAGGGCCTCGAATTTGATGACCTCCCATATGACCAATACTCCGGCAGACCGAACAGCCTAATTTGCCATCTTGGAATATCAACCATGGATAGGCCTTCACCTTCTCTTCCCACATCTCAGCCGAATAAACATTTGGCCATGATGATGATGTATCAACGCAAGTGGAGGCGGCAGTTGAGGCACTCGAGACACGGTTGGCGTTGGCGGAGGCGGCAGTTGAGGCACTCGAGACAGGGTTGGCGATGGCGGAGGCGGCAGTTGAGGCACTCGAGACAGCGTTGGCGGAGGCGGCAGTTGAGGCACTCGAGACAAGGTTGGCGGAAGCGGCAGTTGAGGCACTCGAGACAGGTGTCAGAAAAGACAGCTTAGACTGCCGCGCTTTCTTTATAGGTGGCAGCATCTGAAAATTTTTAAGATATCATTAGGAAAGATGGCCATGATAGAGAATGGCAACATATAAATCATTTTGGTGAAATAATCGTAAAATAAGTCATCTAGAGGGAGATTTCAAAAAATTGAGCATAGGTTCCCCGCCCTCTCAGGGCGACCAAGTCCCTGGAGTTCATCTCAATATGATTGAGAATGGTCAGTCATAGTTGCTAAAATAAAAACTTGCTAATATAAAAACTTATATATATATAAACTTGCTAAATAAAAATTGCTAAACTGTCATTTAGAGGGAGATTTCAAAAATTTGAGCATAGGTTCCCGAGCACCCGGTGAACCCCCCTAGGATCCGCCCCAGCGGCCGAGAAATAAAAAGGAGTAACAGTAATCAAGTTAACTAGGCTCTTTTCGGGTTCCCCCCCACATTTGTCTATCAGCATAAATCACGCAGGATTCCCTAACCCCAACCGTAACCCAAGGCGCTAAAGATTGTACGTACATAACCACAATAAAGTATCATTTGCATGAAGGATTGGCTCAATAGATATTGATAGGAATATGAGATGCGAGCGCGACTTATTCATTTAACTGTGATCACGAACTTCAAGGGATTGTTGTCTACAATGAACTACAACGCAGGAGGACTGCATACTTCTTGCAGAACCTAAAAAGTTTGCTTTCTCAGCTCTCTAGGTAATGGTGTTCAAGAACGAAAGTGGTAGTGACAGCTAGAGAATCTCTTTCATAAATACCGTACAATACTTGTGAATGTTGATATCAAATGTGGGGGGGGGAAACCCGAAAAGTGACGTTAACTATACGCTACTTTCTAATTAGACCTACATAACTATGATACACAATATTGGCCTACAGCACAGCCCGACTCACACACTGACTTATTTACATGCTTCAGAAAGCTTCTCCCTCTCACCAATTTACGAGTTTAGCCTGAGACAATGGCATTCGAATGTACGTGAATAGGTTACAAGTAGCAAACTTATTCAGCAGATAATACGGCATATAGTGAGACGAGTGTCACTGAATCACGCGTACATCATTCATGTACAGTATATAATACACGTATAGCAGAAGCGTTGTATGACGAGCTGATGATGTGATCGATAATATAAAATAGAAGCACTGTATCACTAGCTAAAGAGCACTAGATAGACGTTGGGAATGTCGAAAAAATGATCAGTGAAAGGCTTCACTTCATTCATAAGGCACCAATCCTTGGCGACATCTCACTTGCCAACTTACCTCGTTGAGGTCGATCGACGTCACACCGGCTGCACCATTGGCTGCCCGAAGCCAAAAATTTGGAAACTTATCGTTCAGATGAGACGAGTATTCGTGTTTGTGTGAACGCACGCTCACACAGGATCAAGGCGCATGCACTGATGCAGACTGATGAGAAAAGGTAAACTTGCAAAACAATGAGCCACTCCAAGACACTATTGAGCTGAAATTTGCAACATTATTAGCATTTAACCGTAGATGTGTGGGATTAGGTTAAATCCATCAGGGTAATAAACCTTAAAAAATTGATAGAATGACAATAGTACAGGTGACAATAGAATAACAATGCTCATAACTGATTATTCCATCTCGAGATAAATACCGGAACGCGCGTTCCGGTCAAATCCGGTCAAATCCTAATTACCGGAACGCCGTTCCGGTGCGTTCCGGTCCCACTACACCCCTGGGTGCAAGTGACGGAGATTTTCGGTGTAATAACTCCTGTTGATGGGCGTTCTTTCGGGACAGCGGTGAAGTCCGTAGCGATGAGTACTGCACGGGACGTTGGCAATTGTAATCCTTGTGAAACCTCTCTGCGTCATGTTTCCAAGTGGTTGCCTTTCGTCTCAACGTTGTACTCTGACCGCCAGGGCGACATTTAGCTATCTGCCACAGGTTGTCTCATAAAATCTCCATTGCACTTGTCTTCCGATAGTTGGCCATACATGCGAGAATGAACCATGAGTTCTGCTTGCCTCTATCACCGAGGCTAAGTGAAATGAAATGGAATGAATTGGAAGGATCATTCATGCGCCACACGCAACCACAAGCTCATTTCTCTCTTCGCTAGTGAACAAGCTCTTGTTAGTGTAGTCAGAAAGTCTATCATGTTGTACAAAAGTTTTACTGCGACACAGGTTGATGTATAGTTAGAACGTTTGATCATGACGTTTTATGAAACACAAGTCTATGAAATGAGAATGTAGTCTAAAAGTTTATGAAACACAAGTTTGTGAAAACAAAGTTATAGCACAACACACGTTTGTGAAAGTAAAGTTTGATTGTCGTGCAAGTTTTATTCGTTAGTGTAGTTAGAAAGTTTATCATGTTTCATGAAATGCAAGTGTAGTCAAATAGTTTTATTATTGAACAGGTTTATTCCGTTTGTGTAGTTAGAAAGTTTATCATGTTGTACTAAAGTTTTACTGCAACACAGGTTGATGTATAGTTAGAACGTTTGATCATGACGTTTTATGAAACACAAGTCTATGAAATGATAATGTAGTCTAAAAGTTCATGAAACACAAGTTTGTGAAAACAAAGTTATAGCACAACACACGTTTGTGAAAGTAAAGTTTGATTGTCGTGCAAGTTTTATTCGTTAGTGTAGTCAGAAAGTCTATCATGTTGTACAAAAGTTTTACTGCGACACAGGTTGATGTATAGTTAGAACGTTTGATCATGACGTTTTATGAAACACAAGTCTATGAAATGAGAATGTAGTCTAAAAGTTCATGAAACACAAGTTTGTGAAAACAAAGTTATAGCACAACACACGTTTGTGAAAGTAAAGTTTGATTGTCGTGCAAGTTTTATTCGTTAGTGTAGTCAGAAAGTGTAGCACACAAGCTTATGAAAGTACAGTTTGATTGCCATACAAGTTTTAACCGTTAGTGTAGTTAGAAAGTATGACACAACTACTGCAGTGAGACTGAGAGTTTAGAATGTTGTTATATGAGAACAGTGTTCACCACAGCGCTAGAAAGTTGTATCTAAAAGGTTTTACTGCACTGTGTGGATTGTTTTGTAACTTACTTTCACAGTGTTAAAAGGTTTCATATTGAGTGGAGATGTGTACTACACTGTGTTGAATGTTCTATAAATACAGGTAAAGTCTTGTCACAAACGTTGAGTGTGTGAGAGAATCTAGGGTTAGCAATAAGTTACATGACATTTGATAACACTAAGGGTGGAATGCACATCTCACAATTAAGAGCTAATCAACTGTTAAATCTAAAGTTAAATTAAGTTCTTATGCACATGTCAAAATTAGATTTTTAACAATAGATTAGTTAATCAACGATTATCGAATTCTCTTGCTTCTTAACTAATGATCTGATTGGCTCTTCCTAACTGCAGTTTCCATTGTATGCGCATCAACGCTGTCTGTTAGCTAGCATTCGATTTGACGTAGTGATCTCTTGTTAAAGTTAATCGTTGACTTTCGTGAATTAACTGCGGATATTCGGAACTCATGGATGATATATATGACCAATATTTTTATTACCACGACTACGATATGGCCCGGTTCAATCCAATGGAATTGGACGACCATGATTTTAAATTTCGCTACAGATTTACGAAAGACAATGTTCGTAATCTACACTCTATACTCGGTGATTTTAGCGAGCCATATGATCGAAACATTGACATCGATAGTCTGTCAAAATTATGCACTGCTCTACGGTTCTATGCAACAGGAAACCTTCAAACTACAAACGGCGACTTAATTGGTGCTCATCAATCAACAATATCACGAATCGTTTCAAACGTCTCAACAGTGTTAGCACAGCAACATAAAAAATTTATTGGCTTTTCTGAGAATTTAAGTTCCATCAAGAGTGAATTCACGAAGCGATCTCGCATACCGTCGGTCATCGGTGCTATCGATGGTACCCATATACCAATCATCTCTCCAGGTGGTAACAACGCAAACCTTTTTAGGGACCGTAAAAAATATTTTACATTGAATACCCAATGTGTATGTGATGCAGACGGTTGCTTTACTGATGTAGTTTGCCGCTGGCCTGTGGCAACACATGATGCAACTATTTTTGAAAATAGTAGACTGTGCCATAGACTAGAAACTAATGAATTGAATGGGATTTTACTTAGAGATTCTGCTTACCCATGTTGTAAGTATTTATTGACTCCTGTATTGAATCCTACCAGCAATGCCGAAAAACGGTATAATGCTGATCATGTTCGAACAAGAAACGTTATCGAAAGAACTTTTGGCCAATGGAAGCAGCGTTTTCGATGTTTAAAGAAATTACGTTTAAAGCTTTCTGTTTCGCAGAAAGTCGTTGTTGCAACATCATGTCTTCATAATTATGCTAAAATGTTGAAAATCCCTTTGTAAGAGGGCAATGATGACGAAAATGTTTCAAATGATAATAGCAACAGTGAACACAACGTGGATCTTGACGATTAAACAGCAGTTCAGGGAGTATTTTCAGAAGGGAGATTATCCAACAATACTTTCGTCATTGAACATTTGAACTACTTGTGGTAGAAATATTCTATGTCATTCACATGAGGCATGTTAAATTGTAAGATCGCATATTTCATTGATGTGGTGATTTCATCGAATACATTTTGCACTTATGTAATTAATAGATGTTTTGGTATTATTGTCTTCAATACTTTCCTGTAATATTTTCCAAAAAATATCTGATGAATAATAATAACTTACTTCGCTGTTGGAGGGATCCAGAAGGTATCAAAAATTAATTGCAATTAAATTGGGCCGAGCAATCAGTTTTGATGGCATCCGAAAGCAATCGATTTACTGCAGCTATTAGGTAACACCGATCAATTAATTGCAATTATTTGTCATTAAAACCTAAATATGCTAGGTTCCTTGTTGGTGTTCCATTAACTCACTCAACACCATCAGCGAGGCAGCAACGCTTCAATCCCATGGACATGTATACGTCTGTACTTGTTCATCACTTTGTCTCCGTCTTTATCAACACAGCTTTGAAGGCTTCAGTGGTCCACCGTATTTATTGTGCATAATTGAATAATCATTTTTACTCAATTTAAATTATTTCATAATGATTAACTTATTTTTCTGTCTATCCAAATATCGGCCCAGCCCAGCCATGTCTAACAATAGCCGGCCTAAGCTTAGCCATGTCCAACTCCGGTGTGGCTGAGGCTTAATGGAGTGCCTCCAATAAGAAAATGGTATCAGACCCTTACTATTCAGAGAACAATACGGTGCTTAGACCGCCGCTAGGAAACTCTCAAATAAATTAAAAATTTTTTGCTAATTAATTATAAAGCTCTCAAATCAATTAAAAATTAATGGGTTCTTTACTGAAATTAAAACTGAGCCATCCTTATGTTTATCGTCTTATGTTTGTCTAAGAGCTTGAAAAATTATTAAAAACAAACCGGTGTAGCAATTATATAATCCATTTTTTTATTCAAAGAGTCTTCACATTTGAATTAAATTGCAAACTGCTTGCAAACAATAAATTTGATCAAAAAGCACGTCCTCAAATGTTCAGATCACAATTCATTCTCTTCAATTTCTCTTTCAGTAGAGCATTTTTGAGTCTCAAATTCTCCATTCGCAGCCGATGTTCAGCCTCTCGAAACGTACTTTCTTCTCTGATTGCTCGCATCCTCACTTCGTGATATTCTTCACTACAATCTCGTAAATATTTCAATGGGGGTATTTTTCTATTAGTGTTTCCTTGAAATGTTTGATGTTGGCGGCGTTATGGTTTCATAAGTTGAAATATGAGAACCTGTCTGGATATTTTCGCGAACAGGAGTCAAAGGAACACAGTTTTCAGAATTAATTGCATCACCTTCACCAGGCGTGTACTGGATGTCATCTTTTTCTTTTGCTGAAGTGTTCAGTTCATCGATTAGTAACTTCATGAACGGACCTTGCTGATCACTATCGCAGTCAAATTCCAGAGGCTCAGTTTGTTGCGGAATTAGCGATACAATTTTCGATGCTACATCAGTGATAGACGGCGGCGATGGTCCTCCTCCCGTTTTGAATGTTTCTCGCCGCTCCTTGGCAACCTCCTTTTTCGCCAACCTTTTTGAATTGCTCCAAAATGTTTTTAGTTGATCCGCACTTCTCCTTGGTAGCGGCTTTTGGCTGGAAAACTCCTCCGAAATTTTCCTCCAAACTTCATTTTTTATGTGTGGCCACCGCATCCGTGCGCTTGTTCTCTATGATATCTTTGTACTTAGTTAATATGTCGCATAGGATCAACCCAAGTCGCAAGTTTATTGCATTGAACATGAAACCTGTAAGTGAGATGGATAAGAATAATTGTTGATGTATGTAGTTAGAACTTATTTCATGACAGCAGAGTTTCAAACGTTTACAAGTCGCAGGGGTAAATGTGTAACTAGGGTTAACCAAACAATGTTTATAAAGTGACACGTCATTTACGAATAACACTTAGTCTATCGCGTTTGTCACTTATGAATGACCAAGTGAGATTTACATGACATCGAAATAGAAAATGCAAACCAAGTGTGATATGAAAGTGCAGAGATGAATAGATAAATGTTTTGTAAACGGACGTTTTTAGATGCATGGATGCGTCACACACCATTGCTACGAATGAAGTCAACGATGTTTTTACTATGTCAAGTACATTCTTTAACACGTCAATGACATGGATACATTCCTACAATCCATAATCCAAGGGTAGGGTTCTCTACGATTGGATTTAGGGATTTAGCGTTTTATATGACATACATCCATGATAACTGTTGTTGTAGAGTGTATTCATGCATTTACTAACTTGACCATTTGTGAATGACATACTTCGATAGATAAATTCCAAAAGTCCATAATCAAAAGAGTAGGGCTACCTACCGTTGGATTTAGGGATTTAGGGTTTTATATAACACAACTTAATGTCAACCGTTAGTGTATAGTACATTTGTTAACTTAACCATTTGTGAACGACATGGCTAAATTGCTAAAGTTCATAATCTAAAGGGTAGGGTTATCTACGGTTGGATTTAGGGATTTAGCGTTTTGGATAACACAAATTAACGATCTCTTTTAGTGTAGAATACATGCAACACATGATGCATATGTTCACTTTGTAGAATGACTTTGAACGTAAGGCTCAATTTCATGGTGAAAAGACAGGTTTCATATCGTTGATAAGAGATAGTTACATACTCATTATGTTATGCACTTTACATTTGATGCAGTCAGCTGAAATGTGATTGATGCATGTTCAATAGAAGAATTGAATACATTGTATGCATTCTAGTGATTGGAAAAATAAGTGTGTAAAGAGTTGATTAGGAAAAAATATAATCGTCAACGTATGAAAGTTTCTTGTTATCCAAGCTAGGAATATGCAAACATCATTCATCAGTCAGTGTTGTACTATAACATCAATGTTTTGTACAAGGTAGGATCCGTCGGAGGTGGTATGACGAATGGTTGGATACATTTATAAAGCCTTGAGTAACACAAACCAAGTATTAAAACGAAAAGCACAAGTGTGAAAAAATGTGTGACATTAAAGACTTAATTATATCATACTAAAGATAGGGTAATGATGATGGATAGGAATAAGCGATGTAACTAATGTCTTGTTTCACATGTGTTTACTTATACGTTTACTGTAATTATCATGGGGATAGACCTGTAAATATCACCAGTATGACTTTTACAATGTGAAGCATCTTGAAACTCTAGGTAGACAATGACCAAAGAGTAAATAAAACCTAAGTGAAATACAGGGTCATACAGAGGTTTAGGATTATACAACGCTTGTAGTGTTGATATGAATGTTGTTCGACGGATTGGAACCGTTAAATGATCTGCTGATATGATTTACAGTGAACAAGAAAATCAGTAAGAGGAGTGATAGGAAAACGTCTTTACAAATGCAGACAAGTGAAAACTTTACTAAATGACTGCATGCACGGATTTATCATCCATCATCCAAGTGAATTTAGTTGAAGCAAGTTACATGAATGTTAAAAGTCGTACGCTGACAGAGACAGTTTACTAAGTTGTACAGCAAAACTCATAAATCACTAAATCCATAGGATAGGTATCCCTGTGTTAAGATTTAGGGATTTAGCGTTTTAAAAGTGCAAGTTACATAGATAAATCACTAAGTCCATAGCATAGTCAACCCTATGACAAGACTAAACGTATTATCCGTGTTAGCGATATCTGTTCGTGTAGAATGTGACTCAATGAGTTTAGTCAGATTATGTATCATCAACTTCATTCACTTGGTTATATGATGAAGAAAGTGTGAGATATAAGTGAAAGCGATCTCATAAAGTTTAGAACACATAGTAGTAACATTGTAGGAATAAGTAAAGTGAAAAGTGATGTCGTATGAAATGAGTGATGCAAGATTAGCTCGCATTGAAATGAATTGGTAGTGTAACAAACAAGCTGTGTGGGATTCAGAATATGTTTGAAGACAAGTGCTGTTAAAAGGTTTTGAGATGACATGAATTTTATCACGTCATAAGATATAATCACACAGCATTAGGACTGTTGATTTATGAACGTAATTTATGTAAAAGTTATTCAGACGTAGCTTGTTGATGCAGGCAAGACACTATAATTGCGAAAGTAGGAATAGCATGTAATGACTGGAGTATGGGTTGAAATTGATTGTATGCCAACTGTTCATGGAAAGCTATTTCCAAAAGCAACTAAGTGACACGAATGTACTAAGAGTTAAGTAACTGCAAGCCTTTCATATTGATGAGTATGTAGTAACACATGATAGAAGAATAACTGATGACATGAATGTGGGAATCAGGACAAGTTTTAAGTCAGCTACTGCTTAAGGTTTTATGATAGTATTTGACATCGAAGATTTAATGTAATGCATCACATCATGTCTACAGATTCAAGGTGAAATAGAATAAATGCCGTTGCAGGTTTTGAGTATATAGGATAGAACACCTGAAATAGTTGTTATATGTAAGTGCAAGTTAAAGTATCACAGTTGATTTACATCTCAAAGCTTATGAAAGGTAGCTTTGATAGACTTCACATGGGTTGTTATGTAGAATGAATTGATATTCATAAATGGAAGTATGATGTATTGAGAAAGTATTTATAAGCCTTTCGTATGAGAGTTCATTTATGACTGACTTTCATAAGTTGAGAAATGACTGTCTTCATAAGTGCAGAATAAAAGTATTTAGTTAGCGTACATTATCTTTCAGGGATGATTGAACTCAAGTATTGTTATGCAGCTTGTCTTGTGATGATATTTCGTATTGAACACTGCATCAAGTCACAAGCATGGGTATAAAATATAATAGAATAAATGTTTCATTCACAAGTTGAGAATATAGGAAACACAAAGTATTGGTTGTATGTCATAAAGGGAAATGTAAGTAACTTATAGTGACACAGTCGATGTGTATGTGATAGTATGTTAACGTATACATCCTATCCGAGAAATGGTATTAGATCACTGTGTAGATGTCTCAATAACGTTTCATGGTTGTATTAGAATAAATCTGGTCAGTTGGGTAGTTCTCCCTTTACTTTTTTCTTTACATTCTCTTTACATTCTCTTTCTCTCTATGTCTGCCTGTGTGTATTTTCTTCTTTGTATCTGGTTGGGTGAGTGTTGTGACTTTTTAACTTGTTTTCCTTTAGAGTATAGAGTATTCATTTCCTATGAAATATGATAATAGGAATATATTGAGGGTGGTATCTCACTATATTGTAAGAGGCATAGTATCATGGTTAGCAAGGTAGCAGCTCCGTGTGAACGAATTCCATGTATGTGTGTGTGCAATACAGTATAAGTATGTGTGTGTGCAATATATGTGAGAGCTGCTACCTTGCTATTTTTTGCTCATCATTACCTTATGTTTAGCATGATATGCTTAAATCTTTAATGTCACACATTTTTTCTCACTTGTGCTTTTCGTTTTAATACTTGGTTTGTGTTACTCAGAGCTTCATGAATTTATCCTGTCTTTTGAAACCTGTCTTTTCACCATGAAATTGAGTCTTACGTTCAAAGTCATTCTATAAAGCGAACATATGCATCATGTGTTGCATGTATTCTACACTAAAAGAGATCGTTAATTTGTGTTATCCAAAACGCTAAATCCCTAAATCCAACCGTAGATAACCCTACCCTTTAGATTATGAACTTTAGCAATTTATCTATCGAAGTATGTCATTCACAAATGGTCAAGTTAGTAAATGCATGAATACACTCTACAACAACAGTTATCATTGATGTATGTTATATAAAACGCTAAATCCCTGAGTACACTAACAAGAGCTTGTTCACTAGCGAAGAGAGAAATGAGCTTGTGGTTGCGTGTGGCGCATGAATGATCCTTCCAATTCATTCCATTTCATTTCACTTAGCCTCGGTGATAGAGGCAAGCAGAACTCATGGTTCATTCTCGCATGTATGGCCAACTATCGGAAGACAAGTGCAATGGAGATTTTATGAGACAACCTGTGGCAGATAGCTAAATGTCGCCCTGGCGGTCAGAGTACAACGTCGAGACGAAAGGCAACCACTTGGAAACATGACGCAGAGAGGTTTCACAAGGATTACAATTGCCAACGTCCCGTGCAGTACTCATCGCTACGGACTTCACCGCTGTCCCGAAAGAACGCCCATCAACAGGAGTTATTACACCGAAAATCTCCGTCACTTGCACCGTCAATGACTTGATAGCAAGACATGAAACTTAACGTACATGATAGCAAGCCGTTTTTAAATACAGAGAGTGGCCTGATGCAAGTCAGCAATCGTTTCGGTGTTCAGCTCTTGAATCCGTTACAGGCATTACTCAGAGGGAATCTTATCCCAGCTCCAAGGCCTCGACCCACAAATCCAACCTCTCGCGGACAGAGCGTGCTCCATATCACTGTGTTGGCATGCGGGCCCCGATTTTGACATGAAAACCGGTGGAGTTGTTTACAAGAGGAAACACCCCCAAGTCCTTGCCTTGACCAGCTTGATAGCAAGCCGTAGAGTGATAGCAAGCCGTGATTCACAAGCGTTTTGCAATGGAGATGTCTAGTAGCCACCCATGACAAGATAGCTAAGACTCAACCGATTGGCGTTCAAAGTGCTACGTCGAGAACTGTGTCAAATGCCCAGCATGAGTTGCCCCAGAGGTTTCGGTCTAAAATATGACACACTCCCTTGCCACACTTATCACTACGGCATCATCCGCCGTCCCGAAGGAACACCCTGTCATTGGAATATTACAGCGAAACTCTCCGTACCATGCATCCGACACTTGCGAAAGGCAAATGTGAAACGTAAAGCAACATCTCTTCTTTATAGTGGATGTATGATGAATTATGAATGGTTGAGAACGCTTGTCCAATGAGAAGACTGGCTTACCATCACATACTTGGCCACCTCCCGACCTCCTTTCCGACCTTCCATCCATAACCTTCCGGCCAAATCCCTATCCTACTGCACCTAAAGAGGCCAAAACACGGTCCGAGTGGACTCAAAAGAGCCAAAATACGAACCACTGCGCCTCAAAAGGGCCAAAATACGAACCACTGTGCTTCAAATAGGGCCGAGGGCTGAATCATGAACCGGGTGTGCTTCAAAGAGGGCCAAAATCCGAACCGCTGTGCTTCAAATAGGGCCAAAATCCTTTTTGGTTCGAAGGTTTTCTTGCATGTTGCCCGTTGTACAGGCATATCTGCATTTTTGATTTCGTGTGAAAAATTAGCAGAGTTTAAATTACTTTCAATGGTACGTTTTCTATTACTGTTTATCAAGTGTCAATATGTCTTATGATCTTTGTTTTCTTAAGCAAATATCAATTTTTCTAAATTATCATTTTTCATCTTCCACTTTTCTTTTCTTATTTCCTTTTGTAATTTTTCCTTGAGCACATTAACCTTTGTAAGCTTCATCAGTTTTGTTTGTTTTGTATAATGTAACTTCCTTTCTATAAATTTTTCTTAATCGAGTTATATCTTCGGAATATTTTGATTTATGAATTTTGTTTTCTGTATTATTAGCACTATTCCTTATTGTCAGCAGTTCTCTATACATCTCATTCGCATTCATAGGATTGACCTTTAATTCATTTGATAATTCTAGGCATTTCATATCAAACATCTTTTGATCAAATTTTGAACAATTTTCTATTGTCCATTTATTAGGAAATATTCTCTTAAACGAAGGCGTTGGATTCAATATTTTCATTTTGTTGGTGGATGATAATCTCAATTTAGTTTTTGTCTGTGAATGATCAGTATACAAAACGGGATTACCAATTTCAAAATGGTTTAAAATATTAAGAATGGATTCTGATGTGATCAAGTGGTCAATCATGGATTTCTTTACAACATCATTTTGAATACAATGAAATGTACATTTTCCTAAGGAATTATCATTCTCAAATCTTCCACTTGCAATAATCAAATTAGTTTCATTGCAAAAAGTAAGTATATCATGATCACAGTTGTTGATTGTTTCAATGTCTGGTTTTTTCTCTGGCAATCCGTACTTTTTGTTATCGTTTTCACTACCAATCCTGCCATTTAAATCTCCAATTATGATTATGCTTTCCATTTTATATTCGAGAATATGACTTTTGATATTATGGTGAAATTCTTTATCTTTGTATTTTGATTCCCTACTGCTTCTATAGGATGTCATTAAATATATATCTGACACTGTGGGAACGAATCTGGCGAAAAGCTGGCAGATAATCAGCTACATATTATCATGCAATAGTTCAGTAATAATTTTTAGCATATTCGCTGGCGACAATTCACGAATTCACGCTCTGTATGCCACCTTTTACTTTTGACTTTCTCTCTTATTTTCTTTAGTAATCCGCCTCTACAGCCGAGGCTCTATTTTCTCCCTCACCTCCTCACCATCACCCACATATGGCTAATCTATCTAAGAAATAAGTGCAGACTATCATTCTTTGATAATGATGAGAATATAGAAACTTATATCAATTTTCATAACATCTCTTGACATTCAATAATTTACAGCAATGACAAATATTTGAATAATATGATAGTATTTACTGCGACATTTATGGAAGACAAATACTTTTTTAGTTTAAGCCTTCGTGAATTAAAAAAAGATCCCTTTTTATCAGATCAGACTGAGTATACAATATATTTTCATGTGAAGGTAATATACGAACATTACTACTTACCACTAATTAGTTGCTACAATATCCACGATTTCGCCGGTTGGCGAAAAATCAGCTCGCATTAGTAAACAAATATCTACCAGCTAATTATAGCAACTTTTTCGCCAACTGTCGTTTTTTAATTTTACACATGTTTTTGGATAGATGATGACCATTTTCACATGCGGAGATAGTTTTTACACGAAAATGAACCTTTAAAAAAATTATCCACAAAATCGCTACGTCGCCAGATAATCTGTTGATATTAGCAAGATTCGTTCCCACAGGGTGATAAACACCCGTGTTTTTTATTATTTATTTTTGTGATCATCATTGTTCCGCTTTCATCTACGATATTTTCAATATCTTTGTTATCCAAATTGTCTTTTAAATATGCTGATATGCATTTGATGTTTCTTCCTGATTTCTGTGACTTCTTTCCCGCTGTATGTTCACCTGAATAATTATTTATAGTTGGAAAGTCATCTTCATCTTTCAAATGCGTTTCTGAGAAGCAAATGATGTGTGTATTATCCATGTCCTTGATCACATCAGTATCGTTGATTATATTTTTATTCAAGCCGTTTATTTTTATGTAGCTGATTTTTAATTCATCATCTTTTTGTATTTCGTCCTCTCCTTTTAATGTTTCGTTAAAGATAAGGTCACATGGGTGTGTGTTGTCTGGTATTTGTGTGTACGAGGCGTGTCGGTGTGTAATATCTGCGTCCATTTTCATCCTCTACTCTTGACACTCTAAATCGGTCTTCTTGTGCTCTTCTTTCTCTTTCAGGATAAAATCTTCTGTTTTCTCGATTTCTTCCATTTTCATACTGCATCTATGCTGGTTGCTGTGTGTTTGTTGATTTTCGTATCTTTGTCTTTCGTCATCGTATATTCTGTTATTGTTGTATTGGTATCTTTTTCGGTTATACAGTCCGTTTCATAAAAAGTGGATCATCCTAAAATTTGACTAAATAAAACATAAGTATGATACAGAAATCATTTTTCATGTTATTTCATGTCCCTAATATATTTAAATGTCCTTATATAATCTGATAAGCTATGATACAGTAACGGTTCTTAAGAAGCAAATATTTTGTGGCCCTACCCTTATTGTCGATGACATTACCAATTCGTCTAGGCATTGATTCGATGATATCGTTGATTTTTGATTGATCTAACTTTCTCCACTCTCTTTTTAACAGTGACGTAAGTTGTGATACGCCATCTGTAGGTAGCAGTGAACGACGAACGTTACGTTTTAGAATACTCCATACATTTTCTATGGGATTCAGATCAGGAGAACGAGCTGGCCAAGATAATGTCCTAAGCCCTAACTGAGACTTGCATAAGTTGACTCTACTACTCCTGTGACACGTAGCATTATCATATAAATAACCAAGTCGATGGATCACCAAGTTGATCTGTCATTTGGCCAATGTTCATTCGTAAAACATTCACATAGCGTTCAGAATTCATGGTTCCTTGCTGTATGTGAAGTTCAGAGCGGCGATTGGTCCAAATGCCAGCCCAAATCAGTAGAGTCGCACCACCTTGTACCCGGGGACGATGTAAATGTCTCGGAATTTCCTGATCAGATTTTATCCATAATCTCAATCGACCATCACTATCCTTCAGACGGACTGATGCCTCATCAGACCAGACAACCCGATCCCATTGATTTCGCCAGTGACATTGACTCATTGCCCATCTGAGACGTCTTTTTGTATGCTGATCTGATAATTCGATCTGAGAGGGCCTCTTACAGCTTTTGAAATTCGACTCAATAAGTCTTCTACGAATAATGGACTTAGAAATAGACGAGTCTAGTGCAGCCATCTCAGTTAACGAGAGACTTGGATCAACTTTAACAAATCTCAAAATTAGGCGGTCTCTACGTTTGGATGTTTTGCGTGGACGGCCAGAGCCCTCTTTACGACAGAGTCGAAAGTCATCATTATGCTATCGATGCACATTTGTGTAAGGGACATTTAGTCGCTTGCTTGTAGCTCGCAAAGAAAACCCTAGTTCTAGCAAGGCTGACACTTTGCCTTTTGTGAATGCGATCTCGTTATTTTTCATTTGTGCTTTGTATGGTTTTCAACCGGTAAGAGATAGATTTCTAGCTGAAAGCAATCAGGAGTGCTGCCAACACCACCGCAACGAAGTCAGGAAGCTATGGAACATGAAGTCCAGTTTATCACATGTAGCAGTTACATTATTGTTGATGAATAATGGTGCTATACTGGCTCTGATTGACCGATTTTCTTTATTTTTGTTTTGCTTGATAGCTTTTGGCTTGTAGAACAACATACTACATAACAAAGGAAACAAATGTAATTTTATAAGAGTGAGGTATGATTTTGTGTAACATTGCTAAATGAAGATCAAATTATCTACTACTTTTTTTATCTATAACAGGAAAACAACTCAATATTCATGCTTGAAATTTCCAACAATGATATTAGTAAGCACAACTGACATATCTTCCGAATTTCAGAGAAATTCGTTCAAGTTTGGCGGAGTTAGACAAAGTTGAAGTTAAGGCGATGTTTAAGGGTAATCCATTTTTTATGAAACAATCTGTACTTACTTCTCCGACGGTTCAATGGGGCATGATAACAATTTTGCATGTTATGGCCTCTTCTGTTGCAGTAGTAGCAGGTTATGATTCTGTTGTTGAATCTCGATTGCCGGTATGATGGGTGATATTGATGTTGTTTTTGCTCTTCCTGCTGATGCTCTGATTGTTGATGTTCTTATGTTGTTGTCTAAATTCTGTATTTTTCTTGATTTCTTTTTCGATCATATTCATTTTCTTCAATAACTCATTAATGTCATTTTTCATTTCATTTTCATCTTCGCTTTCACTTTCGCTACTTTCATCGATTAAACCATATCTTCTTCTTTCTTCTCCCCTGGCTTTCAGCTTCAGTTGTTCCATTTCTTGTCTCATTTTTCGCAGTTAATCTTCTTTACAATTGAGCAATGCTTCGAGAGTTCTCATTTCTTCATTTTTTTATTCACAGCCTTAGCATTTATTTGTAGTTTTCTGATTTGATCATCCCTCTCTTCTCTTTCATTTCATTTTCGTACATATTTATGGCCTTCAATAGATCTTCTCTCTCGCATTGAAGTTTCTTTTTTTCTTTCTCGAGTATAGTGTTATTTGATTGTGTGCTGCATGTTTGATTGTCTGCTTGTGTGTTCTTTGATTGTGTTGTAATGCTTTGTTGTTCTGTCCTGTGTTGTGATGTCGTTGTTTGTGTTGAATGCAAGATGTTTTATTTCAGTGGGGTGTATGTTAACAATGCTAGTTTCACAACAGTATTTCCTTTTCAGCTTAAAGCATTTGATTAGTTCGTAGTTTGGAAGACAGGTACAATGAACATGGAAAATGTTATTGCACTTTTCACATTTCAGAAGTGGATCGATTTCTTCTAATGATTGCTCGCAGCATCCACAGTGTCCGATGATCTTCTCCGGAGTTGTTGGCTGAATAGAAATGACAGATGCTGTTGATGCTGAAGTGTCCATTGATGTTGCCATTCTGATTCTGTAAAGGAGCGTAAATTGCTAAATACCACGTAAAGTTGATAAAATTGTTCCGGACCTCGAATGAGCTAGATTTCGTAAATTAGGTTTGACATGATCAGGTTTAACAGTGGCTCTGTGTTTCCACAACTGCATCTGCACTCTAAGCGTCGGCAGTAGTCGTAAACGCATTATTATGCTTCGTGTGATTCGACAATCATTAATTATTTCGGAAGAGATAATTTTCTAAGGTATCTAAAGTTTCTAAAGTATCTAAATTTCTGCATATATTTGCTGACCATTGTGGAGCTACAGTTCAAAAGCTAATAATACTTGGCATAGAGGCCATTTCTTCCTAAAAAGAAAGGGGAGAAAGGGCTCATATGGACCAAACATTCACTTTTTTGAAGTCAATTTTTTTCAATGAGAACAAACCACGACATTACCACTGCTCTAGCTATGTGAATGGAACAGCTTTCGAGCTGACTTGCGTTCGACTCCTGGTCGTGCCTATAGGTTGGTGATGTTCATTAGTAGGCCAATCAAAATTCGATTGGCACTATTGATGATGTCATCGAATAATTGTAATTATATATTTTAATAATAATATCAGATATTTTCAAAGAAATCAGAAACAGCCCAAACATTTGTAGAAAATTTAATTGCAATCATTGCGCAATTTAAGCTGTGTTTCCTTGTCGTCGCACAGTGCAGTTGCCGTATGTATCAGGGTTGGCTTTTTGCCGGCTGACTGCCACATAACTGAAGTTGTTATGCTGGAAAAATAGTTTCAGCCAAAAAATGGTGGCAAAAGCTGGTGGTTTTTACCAGGTTTTTACCGGTTTTTACCGGTTTTTACCAGGTGGTAAAAAACAGTGTGGTTTTTGCCGGCCAACCCTGGTATGTATTCTAAAAAAGCCGGTCTCCAGTAGACGCCGGTGCAAATGTGGTCATAATTTAATAAACACCCGGTCTCGAATAATCGCCGAGTTTCTGCTGCCAATCACGCCAGTCATACGAATAGACTAGAACTCATTTTCTCAAAATGTCGATGGCATCAGTTATCATAGCCAGACATGCTGTGGAACCCGAGTTTTAAATAAAAAATCTCAGACTGTTACTAACAATGGATGCTTGATACTCCTCATTCATCAACCGCTCGTGGTAATGTGCGATCACCGTCATTCATTAATCACACAGATAATTATATCGATGAAGCACTGTGGGATAACCAATACTCAAGATGGTTCAGAGGACTCAATGATCGAATACATGAAAAACAATTTTATGGCCAAGAATATGTTCGAAATGTTGCTTGCAAACATGCTAGTGCACCATCCATCCATCACTGGTTCCGAAGATGATGCTTGTGTTTTGACATGGTCTCTGACTGCAGTTGGTGTGCCTCTGATGAAAGTAATTGATGGTATGTATATGTTCAGATACAATTTTCTGTCTTTGCAGGAAGTGCGCGATTATCATAGAATTAATTCCTAGTGTCCTAACCTAGATAGCTGAGCCAGATCGCAAGCAACAAGGCCTAATTACTTTAAAAATGTGTAATCTAGCTTGCACTATGTAAAAAACGCTAATGATGCAAAATAACATTTTATGAATATAAATGTAACTGCTGCGCGAATTAATAAACACCGGGTCAGTTAAACCTTTGAGAAAATACACGTCGGGGGCTTTTGTCAGAAGATAAATGGTATTATGGTTCACTGATTCTCTATGAAGGGCATTTTTCTGTGTGCGTTGATTTATGAAGCAACACTTTCTTCTATAAAATTCGGTGGGTTGCGGTTGTTCAAGAGCAAATTTCAGCTAATGTGCTCACTTTCGGAATATGCAGCTAATACTTCGTGGATTCAACATAAGAGATTCCCACAGCGAATGCGACTGGTTAAAACCCTGAGGTTAATAAGGTGATATCGCTGATCTTCATCATTATTGTCATTGAATGAATTTCGAATGTCGTCACGTTGTGATCACTATCTTCGAACTGGCTGACTGATTGAAACATTTGCTTTAGACAGAAAAGAAACTCCCACCTGACATCTTAACAGAAAATGGACTTAAGGTACAATCTTCACAAGAGAGGCGTTCCTGTGGAATTCAACGTCAAATGAGGGGCTGGTGACACTCAATTGCAGCTGTCATGCACAGCTGGTGTGGAGTCAAGTGTCGAAAACAAATGCAGAAATAACGAAATGAATATTTCTGATGTCAAATTGTTGAATGATAACAGATCATGGAATATTTGATTTCATAGTACCGTTACGCATTAATTAACTTTCTTGACAATCACACCGATAAGATATTTCCTTTGAATATTGTGCCATAAATTTCATTTACTTCTTCTGTAAATATAATAATCCTCGCTTTTAAAATGGGAGCAGTGCAAGCCATCTTATCCAATCTCAGGAATCATCAGCAGGCCTACTAGTTGACATCTCTCAACTCCTTGACAACTCCTTATCTAAACTTGCAGACAGGAAATTTGAGATCCACAATTAGCATACTGGTGAAATTTTCGCATGTATTAATTAGGTGCTACTTTATACATGCTACTGACATGTCCTCTAAGTTCATGCGTCTGAAATACATGCAATTAATGCCTTCCGAGATTGTCTTATTTTAATCTTTAAGGTTGTCCTTAAAATTTCCTTGTTTTTGTGGGGGAAGCGATGAAGTATTATACTGCAACCTTTCTCATTCTTGCTATTATGCTTTTGCAATCAAATGCTGAACAAATATTAGGCATGGTCTAGCTTGAAGAGGAAAGTTGATGGAAAAATTGCAAACGTGATTACTAAAATTGACAGTCATTCGCCACTTTGTGTGAAAATTTGAAAAGCTGACAGTCCAGGAACATCAACTGCAGGCATGATGAAAGACAAGGACGGAGAATAAGATGGGCGGAGTATGTAGAGGACCTTTTTAATGATGACAGGGACAAAAACGGGATACCGAACGATCCTGAGCAATGGGCAAACATGGACCATGATCTGCTGATATTATCGGAGTTTTTCAAATGTTTCAATCGAGAAAGCAGTTGCTCACTTGTGAACCAGCTCCAAGAAGCGAGGATACGAAAATGATATTTTTAACAATGCATGGAAATCTCTCTCGAGGTAGAGAAGGTTCCAGATTTTAATACTTGCAAGGATGTTTGAGGCTCATTACAGTTAATTTTGAAGATGTTAAGTGGACCGCACAAGAAAGCATCGCGGGCTGCGGGTTAGCCACCCCTGCTTCATATTATCAGAAATATTTAAAAGAATTCTGCACTCAACAGAACAAGCTGCTATTGAATCACACAGAAATATCACTTCGTGCAACAACCCCTCATCACACCTCAAGATGTTTTTTTCTTATTGTTGCTTATCAATATATTGTGCCTTCAGAATAGTATTGTCACAGAAATGATCAGCAACACAGTAAAACCTCAATTCTTTGATGTTGAAGGCTAGGAACAGGAGATGATTCAATTTTCCTGGCATTGTGCTAAAAACAGGTGGGTCACTCCTTTTTATTTGCCTTCGTTAAGTTATGTACAGCATAAAATTGAGTACTAGGTAAAAACCATGGCGCTTCGTGTCACAGACACATCGAAAGGCGGGACCGTGCACTCATCAATACAACGCATTATATGGCAATGAGACCGAGATGTGTTAATACCGCTAGAAGTTTAGTAGTTCGTGCTTGCACTTCATAGTGGGTCTTAATCTTTCAATTTGAAGAGCTTCTCTAATTCGACAGTCAACGGCATTGTCACTTTATCCAAGATATCCATGGTCAGGTCGTTTATTGACGGAACATGTTAGTCTGTATCATACAGAACATTTTTCTTGTTCTTGTTAGTGATATCGCGCTGGTGTTCATTATACCTATTAGGTTAGTTTGACCGATGTAGAAGTCGCCACATTATTTGCAAATTGAAAAAGCTGGCCAAACAATGTGACTTACCTATTTAAATAGTTAATAAGCTAGGTCCTACTATATCCCAAGTCACCAACACCAAAAAAACAAAACAGAAAACACGAATATTGTACCATCTGCACAAAACTACCTAACAAGTATTCCTGCTCTGACGGGTTTTTAGTCTATAAATCTACCTGCTTATTGTGTGGCAATTTCTACATCGGTCAAAAGAACCGCCCGTTCACTAATAGGTATAAAGAACACCATCGCGATATCACTAACAAGAACAAGAAAAGTGCTCTGTATGAGCAGTTCTGGAAATTTCATGCGGAAGAACATGTTCCGTCAATAAACGATCTGCCCATAGACATCTTGGACAAAAATGACAATGCCGTGGACTGTAGAATTATTGAAGCTCGTCAAAATGACAGATTAAGACCCGATATGAACCGTTAGTAAGAACTACCAAATTTCTACCGGTATTAACACATCTCGGTCTCATTGCTATATAATGATATCAATGCTATATAATTTATCATTGCCATATAATGCGTTGTATTGATGACTGCACGGTCCTACATTTTGATGTGTCTGTGACACGAAGCGCCATGGTTTTTACCTACTCAATTTCATTCTGTACATAACTTAACGAAGGCAAATAAAAAGAAGGAGTGACCCACTTGTTTTTAACACAATGCCAGGAAAACTCAATTCTTTGCCTACACCTTGCTAAAGGAAATTTCTTCACACTATTTCCATAGATCAATAAAAATGCATGCTCGAAGATATTAACTTTTACCGGTATTAACACATCTCGGTCTCATTGCTATATAATGATATCAATGCTATATAATTTATCATTACCATATAATGCCGCCATTCAACATATAAGAGCGGGTCCTGAAAACATCGTGAACATGCCTGCAATAGATTTTAAGGAGGCATCTGATTCTGTTAGTCACTTGAAACTTTTGCAAACTATTGAACGCGATTTCAGCCTTGACTTCAGTATAATACAAAGTTTTCTTACTGATCGTGTACAAAGGGTAATATGTAAAACTGCGACAACTCCATGGAAGAATGTTACAAGTGGCGTCCCTCAGGGCTCAATCTTAGGGCCAATCTTATTCGTTCTTTTCATCAATGATCTGCCAACTTTCGATAGCACGTTTTTTACTGCTTATGTCGACGATATTACCCTCCTACACCTAGATTCATGTAAATCTGTTGATGATTATGAACCTTCAGTGTTCCAACATGTCATCAATATGTTTCACCGTTGGTGCATTGACAAAATGCTCCAGATCAATGCAAACAAGACCAAAGTACTGTGTCTAAATCGTCGACCTGGTATTTTGATACCAGTTAGCATTGACAATATTGTTATTGAGCAAGTTGAATGTGTTAAGATTCTAGGGGTGAACTTTGCATCTGACCTTCAATGGGATTGTCAGTTTTCTCATGTATATAAGAAGATGTGTCGTAGCATGTCGTTTGTAAAAAGACTTAAGACAAACTCTAACGGATATTATCTGGCAAGCTTATTTAAGTCTTGTGTTTTGCCATCTGTCATATTATTAAATTGATGGCCGCACACGGGAGGTTTTCCATTTTCATCTTTGTTTGTGAACAACAAAACGCACTCCCTTTAAATTCACGACGATGTAATTAGATAAAGAAGAAATACGTGTATTTTCTTCTTCATCTGTCATATTGTTGGCCAATCATGTGTGACATCAGTTGTAAATTTTTTTAGCAATTTGAACAGATTGACCGTTTAGCAATGAAATGGGCTAATGTGAAGAATATTCCCTGTTTGAGAAGCAGATTGGATAAGTCATGCAAAAAACTTATTTATAACATCTCAAAATCCAAATCTGCGCATCCTCTGTGCCAATTTTTTATTGTTCGTGATAATTTGAATAATGTGAGGCGAAAACGAATCCTTCTGCCTCTACAACACAGGTCCTCTTTGTATAATAAGTCTTTTATCAAATACTCTTGTTTATCGTGATTTCTTTTGTGTGAGATTTTTGTGTCACATACTGCTCTCGTATTGACCTCAATAAAGTGATCATTATTATTATTAACAACCAAAAAGATGATTGAGATTTAGTCTATTTCAATGTATCCGTCCAACAATGAATTCCGCAATGAAGTTACAAAAGTCAGATAATCAGCACAACTTCCATTCGACTAAAATTGGTGTTTCTCATTATTCCTTATTGTAATAATCCATTATTCAATGACTACGATATCAATTTATCGTCCTATAATGAAGTGGCAGATATGATGGTGAAGCAAATTTCTAGAGGTACTGGATCAGTGTGACCAGGATACCCAGTCTGGGCGCATTTGTCATGGTGTCCCGAAAGTGTCTCTCGGAAAAGGTAGTCCCGGTTTATCTAAAATTGAATATCAGGCACTTTTGCACGTGTAAAGTTTTCTCCGGGAAACTGTTATGCTAGTCGAAAGGCAATTAAATTTGATAAGGGTTCATGAACACGGAAACGCTTGGATATAATACATTCGGCTTCTCTACATCGACGAAAATAAGCAGTTAAAATGTAAAAAGTCATTGAATAGCATCAAAGATCAATACGTGTAGCAATACATGCAGCATTATATAGTTCAAGGAAAAACAACAGCTCAACGATAATATATCAGTACAGAACTGATGATCAGACTACACTTTATTGGAAATAAACTACAGATACGAGTCTTTAGCTGACTTGGGTCAATTACTCATGAAATGTAACTGATTACAGTTTCAAATTACTCCGCTTTTCTTCAAATACATTCCAATTACTTTGCAGTTACTTTAGATAATGGTCTGCATTATACTATACGGTTCCCCACCATTTCTTTTCTCGGGCGCATGTTACAATTGCTTAACGGATAAGCAGACGACGATTGTGGCATTGATATTAAACTGCCATCTTCTCATTCTTCCCACAAGTATTTTCGCCTAACGTTTTTTCTACGATTTAAATTGAAGATGTCTTGCGTCTTCTAGGAGACTTCATTATGCTTGCAATTACATCTCTGCCAAGATTTAAATTCATTTGAATATTTTAAACTTTGGCTTCTAAAAGAATTTGTTTTCCTCTCATGTTTGTGAGGGGGAAATTAAGCAGTAATAGATCTACATTTCCCGATCAGTAATTAAGAAAAGGGAGAAAGAATATCATAACACTGGCACTTAATTTAGATTTTGGAAATATGCTTCGTCGTAAAATTTGTTGTTGTGAACCCTGTGCGCATCTAAGCATCTAGGTTAACGCAATATCGACGAGGAAAGTAAAGCAATTTGAAGTGCGCGCTAAATGATTGTTTAATAGAGCCGACTGCAAAATATTTGCAATTACTTCTCAATTACATGGACAAAATTGCAATTGATTACAATTACAATACAAGTCTGGTATTTGGGTAATCTACACATGTACAAATTAAACCGTGTAAATATGTAGTAAGATTCCGCCATTGTGACACGCGAAAATTCCGAGAAGTTAAGCAAGTTGGCCTAAATTAGTGGGCCTTTGTAATGCTTTAATTACTTTTTTAGTGAATGCTTAATAGCCATAGTATGTATCCTATCAAATAGAAGAACACAAATATAAAGAAAATACTAAGAAATACTGAAAATGATAAATGCATTCAGTAACAAAGGAATTGAGGTATCAAGAACCGAATTCTTGATTGCCACAGAAGGTTTTGACGCGGTTGTTCGCGACAGAGTTTGTATACCCACATGCTCTAAAATTCGTTTCTTGTATTAGCAATAGTATAATATAAATAATATAATATAATAATATAAATAACTGAGATGACCGATAGGCCCTCTATCTAATCATGTGTAGTGTCCCGAATTCAGTGAAAATAATCTGTTCCCCTAGCACTAGATCCCGACAAAATCTTATCATTCAAAACAATTATTCTGTTTATTGACATCCCGGGCCACAAAAATGTATTCATGAAAATGGCGTTATATTCATTTTATCACCTCACCACGCAAACAGAAAGAAACTTTTGATTTTTCAAAAATACTGTCTCCAGTGGACATCTTGTGGAATCATTTTTCAATTTTGATCATTCAAATAACTTGGATAAAATGTTACAAGGGGGATATGCACAGAGTCAGTCAAGACTTGTTAAATAACATGAAAAATATTCACAATTGCCATTTCTATACGAATTACAACTTTGATAATTTATTCATCGATGTATGAATACTTTTTTCAATAGAAAAAACGTGTTTCCATGGCTCTGGGAAACTAATGAGCAAAGATCTTTAACCTTCAGTTACCATATAGTATCACTGGAAGACCGAGATACAAAAAATGCAACGATAATAGCCAATATCGTCGCTTACCTTTCCAGGTTGCACGTTCTTTGTCCTTGTTTGATTCGTTCAGTCAATTAACAAACTTCTCAAATATCCTTCTGAGAGTTCAGAGGCTTTCTGTCTGTTATTTCATCATCACTGTAAGTGTCTATTCCTCCTCTTGGATGTCCATTCTCTAAATCTTTGAGCGGTTTATAGTCATTAATCTGAGCGAGGTGATGAAATTTCTTCGACCGCGACCAAAGCACCGCTGCCAATAAACAGCCGAATTTGAGGTACATGAGACCACCTTGTACCAAGAAGAACCAGCGATATTTGAATTTCTCCGCGATCACAGCGCTGAGCACAGGTGAAAGGGACATGCCGAGACCCATTCCTGCCAAGCTGAATGGATAAGCCATATGACCTGGCAGTGTGGACACTTCTTCACCTGCTGGAAATAGGAAAGTGATAGAAGGTCCCAAGAAGAAGCCAGAGGTGTACGCGAAGAAGCGGCTGGCTGCCATGTTGGCCGCTGCGAACTCCCAAATGGTCAAGGAAAGCGCCATCATGAAGGTGCAGACTGTGAGGACGTATTTGAGACGACCTTTGAGGAAATTCTGCGTCGCAGCTGTGATGATGGCCCCGATGAGGTACGTGCTTGCCTCTCCAGCAGCGAATAGCGTGGTCAGAGTGGCGCTTTTCAGGAGCGAGTGTTCCCGTTGACGCATGTAATCTGTGAGATTCATCAATACACCATAGGTGACCACACTGGTGAGAATACGATCAAATGTCCACAGAACGAGGAGCGGAATTCGTTCTGGAGTTATTTGTCCATCGCAGTTGAGAGTACACTTACTCTGCGTGTAATCACCTACAGATTCATTCTTCTCAAAGACCAACGCAGCACTTGCATTGACGAGGAAATACACAACCCCGAGGATGATGAAAGACTGTCTCCAGCCATAGGTATCGATCAACAACGCATAGACTTCCACAAATACGATTGAGGCAACTGAGCCACCGGACACCAAGGTAGTTGCCAAGAGATGGAATTTATGCTTCTTGTCAAAGTGCTCATTAACAACAAGTCCGACACATGTGAGGATCAGTGATGATCCAAGTCCGTGGAGGATTGTGTGTGTGAGGAACAGCCAATGGGGGTTTGGAACGTAGGCACTAGTGATGCAGGCTACCAAGACGAAGCAAGCTCCGATGAACTGGAAGAGGCGGAATTTACGGCCTGATCGGAGGATGATAACACTAGAGATCGTGGTGGTGAGGTATCCGACGGCTGCATATGAGTCACCGATCCAATTCAGTTCCGGGAGAGATACAGTTCCCTCAAAATCCACGCGCAGCTGGGCCACGAAGATGCCAAAGGCTCTCCGCTTGCCGCCGAGGAAAATGACGTTCAAGGCGGCAAATGAGAGGATGACCCATGACCAGAACGGATAGCGAGCGGAAAAAGAAGGCACCGGTTTTGCAGGAACACGTGTCCGCACCGCAGCGCGCATGCTGCTCGTCGAACTATTGTAAGTCGAGTAGGTAGAAGAGATGAGAATTAGCAGAGAGGAGAAACAACTGCCGAGCCTCCGTCGCCAAACCTGCAAAGAGGAGAAAGTGGACAGATGGGACCCGCATGAAGAACAATGCAACGTGGAATCAATTCTCTCGCGCTTAAAATACTGGTAGACAAGTTTACCAATGTGAATTCCGCATGTAGGCTGAAAGAGACATCACATTAGACGACGCGTACCCCTATGCAGAAGAAGTGACGACATACATATTTGGATGCCTTCCACTCCCACCTCTTCAAAATCGTAAATCTTTAACGATCTACGTCATCTGCCAATTTAATAAGCAAACGATCCCCTATGCGTTATTCCGATCCACTCGACAACATATTGAAGTCAAAATTGAATGGAGAGGAAGAGTAGTATGAAGCACCCACTCTGAATTTCTTCCATTATATGTGTCAATTCTTCACTCACATGTAGTTAAATCAGCAAACTCAAGTCTCCTTGAGATGAAATACAGATAAAAATGATTTGAATATTATGCAAATTAATCTTCAGCTAATACTGAATCAAAACAGTCACATTCCTACATACATTTATCCATTCCTTTTTAACATTGAGTTTTTGTCATAACCCTCATTAGTGAAGGCTATTAATTGTCTACTACCGATCGACATCTACAGAGTTGATCATATAAAAGGACCACATAAATTACTCTGAAATTCAATCGATTCTAATGTCTGCCAATCGTGTCGCACATCAACGTATCATACATCATTCGAGAGCTTGCATTCTCAGCCGTAAAATGAGCCATGCTAGACTTGTATCTGTTATTGTATTTGCTGAGCAGTGCTCAACATATGAAAATCGCTCAATTTTCATATGGCTTTTTCTCAATAAGAAAACATTTGAATATGATAAATAAACAGGCACGGGGAGAGCGAACATTTTCTGCGCTCTCTTTTGATATACTGATCATCAAAATCGGTGAGCTAGGAAAGAAAGAGTGATGTCGTGAAGTTATCAGAAAATCATGACTCCTTTGCCTAAATATGCAATATTCTCACTTTTTCATCAAACATGTTTGGTATCTTCAGAAACTTTGCGATGGAAGAAGTGTGAATATGTAAGTTTTATTCATATAAGAGTAACAGTTCTTTTAAAACTTCCTCAACATTTTTTCTCATTACCGCAAAAGAAAGTGCACAAACACCATGCAAGCTGAACGAAGGTTCAAAAAGAAACAATAAACAAAGGCACACCTTAGATCTCTCATAGTGACTGCAGATTGTTTACCATTTCAGACTCTTAGCATCCGATTGAAATTCTGATTTTACAATCAATTCTTTGTCACAGGATACGCGCCTCAGCAAAATAACCTGCTCGATCCTGAACGCTACAAGGGGTGTGGGACGAAAGTGTGAATTTTATGCGGGCCTTTTGAACTCGTATCCCATTTCCTTCATGTTTAGTCTAATTATCCACATCTGTGTTGAACGTTTGTCACTCATCTGTGAATTACAGTTGTCTTTTCTTTCATCTTTTGCTCCAAGTACTTACCGCATATTTCTGAACCAATGAAATGTCGTCTTTTCAGTTTAGTCCTATGGAATAAGAAAATCTCTCAACTTATTTTTCTCTTCTACATTTTGCTTCTTGCAGAATTTTCTCAATTAGTCAGTAAGCAAACTCAATAATTCTAGTCTGTAATATTGATGATATCAATGATGCCAATTTGTGTAAACAACTGTCATGCATGGAAGTTAAATCGACATATTTTATATAATTGGGATCGCACAGAAAGGCCAGCGTAGATTTCTCAAAAAGTGACATGTTTGAACAATATTGGATCCATTTTAGGTTATGAAATTGAAATCTGAGACGGGTCATTTGAAAATTATTTTTTTCACCTGCCATATATGGTAACCAAGTCGCCATTTTGGATTTGTGGGCCTACAGAAGAAGGCCCTCGGCCAATTCCTCAAAAATCGACATGTTTGAACAATATTGGATCCATATTAGTCTAAGAGATTGAAATCTGAGACGGGTCATTTGAAAATTATTATTTTCACCTGCCATATATGGTAATCAGGTCGCCATTTTGGATTTGTGGGCCTACAGAAGAAAGCCGTCGATGAAAGATTTTAAAATTTGCTTTTAAGTTATCAGAGAGTTCCATGAGAACCTACAAAAGTGGAATCTAAGCCGGGTCCTGTTAGACCACTAAATTTATTTCGGGCACACCGTGTCCTGAGCTGATTATTGCTGATGCAACAAACAGAAATTCGATATCTGTATGACATTCCATATGTACGCAAAATCTGTCAAGATCTACGGCAAGTAAACCAAACCATGACAGAAGCACAAACATTTCAAGTGATTGATAGACATTTGAGTTCATGAAAATAAGACAGGAATTTTTGTAATGAATTTTTGTAATGAACCACAATTCTACTCTTGCTGATTTCTGACTTCGATAGCCTGCGAGACAGAGTTTTAGTGTCGATAAGAGCGCTGTAAGAATAAATCACACGGAAACGCATTGACTTAATTGGATTTCTTTCCTATTCACTTTCTTAAATTTTGTAATGCAGAACTGAGAATGGAAACAAAATGGATATATTTGATGAGATTATTCATTTTAAGACGACTTCTACTAGCTAGATTATAACAATCTCAGGAGAAGATAGGAGTGCAAACATCTGCGAGACAGAGAGAGGGAGAGTGAGAGAAACTTTCCCTATGATAATAATCTGCAGCTGGTCTGTTGTTCAAATAAAACCACTGCACATTACAAGCCCCAAAAGCTATCAATTGCAAACAAAATCAATAATGAAAGTACTGATGCAAGCTTTGACTCCACTCTCCCATGTATGCCGAATTAGTACTGCAGACACGGGGGGCATGTACAGTCAAAAGAGCGAACTCCCGCTAGTTTTGCAAAGATAAATGAGAAAAATATTTACTGGCACTTTTCTCGGACAAATCAGGTCCTTACTCTTCAACTTTTTAAGTCTCTTAAGTTTAATTTTTTTGTTTCCACAAGTTGGGCAATTACCTTTTGAGTTTTGATAGAGGGAAAGAAAGAATTTTAACTCTCTATTTTTTGGTGGATTTTTTGTTTGATCTTGACTCGAAATTTGATTTCAAACTGTTGTTTTGTAAAGTTCTCTTTCACCAATGACCCATCGTACAGTGTATGTAAGAGACCGAAAGACAATCAACAATAATGTGATTTCTACGAGAGACACAGCTACCAAGTCTTAAGCAACGCTAAATCCACGAGATTTTATTTACAGGAATTACTTCTTGTAGCGATTCCTTCAGAAGTTTTGTAAATATTTTCACATCACTTTCTTTTATTTCCAAATCCATTGCCTTTCTTCTTTTTCGTATTTACTTCGAGTTGTTTTTGTAATATGTTCACAGAATTACCAAACTTTGAGGCGGTATTGGATATGATATTCAATATTTAAATATAGTTTCAGTAGTGATTGAGCAGTAATGTATGTCCTGTATTTTTGTACATTGTGCGTGTACCAATTTGTCGCTAATCCGCTGTACGCGTTAAGTCGATAAGAGAAAGTTCGAGAACTCTATACTAAAATTAATTAGTCTACTGTGCTGTGCACAAATCAACCTGCTTTGGAGTAGTTCTCTTGAAGCAATAATGTAGGACATTTCTAGGTTTTTCGCTGCTGCTTGGTTATTAAGTTTTCGCAAATGAAAAGCAATAACAAAGCAATAGCAGAAGTTATTTGCTAACTGAGACATGTGTGTCTTGATTAAGGAAAATTCCTATTAAATTTGCCAATGACAAAAATGGTTCAGAAAATTCACTTGAATACCTTAATTGCAGGTTCGGATTTATATTGACTTTGTAAACGGAGCCTTTCACTGTTGCTTATTGAAATCGCGAAATTGAATATTGCTGGAGTCGAGCACAAGTTAATCATATCTTGTGTAAAAGAATTCTATAGACATTATGAAGGATAGACATATCACATGCGAGTCCAGATGTCGATGTTCTGAACGACACACTAAAACCATAGAAATACGACTTTTCGCTTTGTTTAAGTGGATGAGACTGGTCATTTCAGCCGCTCATTTTATAGACACCGATCTAGGTCAATGTTGCTAGATCTTGAGAAGAATCAAATTACTGAGACCTGCAGCAGCTGCAGATTTTTGTTGTAAGGCGAGTTATTGTATTTTATCAAAATGCTTGTAAACACAAGGAGAAATTCCTGTAGAATATGGAATATTTTTTATGACCATTTAGATGGCATTCAACATTTGTTAAATGCGAGTTTCATCAATATACTGATTTGCGATGAATGGACTTTAAACCGTTGAATTACAGTACTTACAGTAAATTATCAGCTCTGCAATCATCTAATTGAACAAGCAATTTTGAGCTTCATTTAAGGACTGGCATATTACTATAAATTTATAATATTATGTTACTATATAATTAGTGCATATTACTTTTGCATTGTGAAATTCTGTTTCTTTCGTGTCCCGCTGCAAAGAGGCAGTGAGAGTTAATTAAGGAAAAATAAACAAACACGTGAATACTGTGTGTTACCTGCATTCGTGAAATACTTGTCATCACTGCCATCAGCATTACACAAAAATGCTTTATGTGTTTATAACTGAGCTTTTGTGGGTAGGTGGACACATTCGGATAAAAAGCATGAATCTTGAGAAGTGTTATCTCCCTATGTGGTGCCTGTCTCAATAGATTCCTTTTTTAAAATGTGAACAAAGTTGGAAAATGTCTTTATAAATTACTTGTAATATTTGATTAATATTGTAGCTTTTCACAACAATTCGCAATTGGGCAATCGCTTGTTTATGCAGTAAATTTGCAATTCTCTAAATTTTGAACAAATTAAGTATTAATCCCAAGAACTGTAAAGTTACCTTGTATTTAGTTGATCCAAATTCTTAACTCGTGGCAGTCAAAGTGTCGAGCAGTGTCGAACAAGAGTGCAATGTGAACAAACACGACCAATAGTTAGTTCGATGATAAATGACAGAAGTTACGTGTAGAGGCTTGCAACACCTTGAGTGTGCTTGAGATGCCAACAGTGATCAAACTTGAGTATGACTCTGTTTAAATACTGAACCAAAGGTGTGGCATGTATTGATGTCGCACAGTAGATAGCGAAGAATCCTCTGCATTCAATAGTTGTAGGAGTCAAACACTTCCTACCTGTTTATTATGTCATTCAGAAGCTATTGTTGTCACCAGATTGTACATACATGTACATCGTAATGCTAGGGTGTGCCGAAATCTCTCATTGCAACTTCCATGGCTTCCACTTGTCAGTAGAATCTGAGTAACAGAATGCCACTGTGTGATCAACTTGCAAACTTAATTGTTTTGAACATTGAAATGTTTGTGGTGACATATGAGGGTAATGGATGAAAGAATTGGATGTACATATGTCAAAAAACGAAGCGAATGGATTTGTATAGGAAAATTGACCACATTTTTGAGCCTGGTTTATACTTCCCCCGTTTTTTTACGGAGACATCTTCGGGAATAATTTAACAAAATACGGACATGTCTCTCCGGGAGATTTTGTGAAAAAGGAGACGTTTCCGTATTTTTTTGATCAGCAGACATGAAACGGAGGCTCAAAAATCAAGATACACAGACATTAGTTTGATTGAATGTCTTCGCATTTCAGTCGGCTGAAGTTCGATTTTGAACCAATAAGATTGAAGCTGAAGCGATGACATCACTAAAAATTTCAGATCGTCCATACTCGACGAGATAAATGAAGATTATGACAAGAAATCGAGCTTCCGTTTCATGCGAATGATTAAATAGACTATAAACATACATCCGTATTTTATAGTCTCCGTATCCCACAAGAATTTACACTGACTTGTGAGGTTTCCGTAAAACGAATCTGTCTGCGTTTTCAGGAGCTATCTCCGTTCTCAATACGGAGGAAATATAAACCAGCCCTAAATATGCTGCAACGATATCCCTGTATGACGTTCGCTAAAGTGATAGATAGAAATACGAAACAGCTGCAAATATATTTGCGATGCAACTTTTTCGCTTAATCAATTTCAATTTGTTTTAATGAAATTCATTATCGAATTTCACACAATCAATGGCGCGGGGAACGGTTTAGGAGTTAGGGGGACATATATAGAGGGTGGGTAAAAAGCATGTTTAAAACGTTTTTTTTGAAAAAACATATTTCTTAAAAATGCTTTTTACTGTCCTTGCATTCGATTGAAACAATACAAGCTTATAAGTTATGTCGCTAAATAAATATATTCAGCATTTAAAATGAAAAATAAATTCATATTAATCAAATTTGATGGAATACTTTTCGAAATCGTGATATGTGGAGTAAATGAAATTTGAGAATTGTAGTGATGTTTATATTTTGATCCGTTTAGCCTAAATAAACAGTGTTACTTTACTGGACACTAAACAATAGCATATAGTTAGTTTGCATAAAAGAAGGATTATAGAAACATCACATGTTTCGATAATGTGACGATGTAGGCCTACTGCCTATATTCCTTGAAAGTGATGCATTTAAGAAATAATGGAAATTTGACCATGAATTAAAGTAAATAACTATTTGTATTTTAAGATATAACAACATGATGCTGAAATAATTTAAAACAAGCCCATGATGCAATAAATCTGTCATTATTGTCATAAAATAATGTTTTGTTGTTCATCTGCTCAGTTGTTTGCAAAGAAAACGCATTTTGCCGCCTCTACTCCGAGACTCCTCCGCAGTTCATGCATCAATCCTATTGTACTAAATTGACGTTCGAGAGCTGCTGTTGTGTGCGGTGCTACATGAATTGGATGACGAATAATACTTCAACAATGCCAGATGGTTCCGTCTTAAGTCCTATTTTCAGAGGCCTCCTCTACTAAGTTCAGGATGAACGCTGCCATCGAAGTCGTAGGAGACGTTTTCGCAACGTATTGGGTAAGTGGTCCAGAGGCAACAGACTCAGCACCAGTGATAACAACGATTCCGAGCAAGTTTCGTTTGCTCGGCGGTCATCGTCAATTTTGTCTATGCAGATTCGCAGCCCCCGACTTTTCTTGATCCTGGGATTCGGGATTAGAAGCTCTGACCCGGGATCGAGATTGACAAAATATGAGCATGTCAGCTGTAGCTTCAAGTAAAATGTCTAGATAATTAAATTGACAGCTATTTCCTCAATGCATTGCACTAGCACATTGAGATTTCAAAATTCATAGCTCTGGATTGCGCCATAGAAGAATCTTTTATGCCTTTTTTACTGTAAGCTACGCTGATTCTGTAAACAAAAATTGTGGTCAAATGGGAATAATTCTTCCTAAACAAATTAATTCCGGGATTGAGTTAACCAGATGTAAATAATGTGAAAAAAAGTGGTTAAGTGAGCAATTTGCATCCTAAAGATCTCACTCCCGAGGATACTACTTTAGACGGAATACAGCTAATACAGATAATTTCTCAATCCCGGGATTCTGACCCTCCAATCCCGCTATTGACAGTCCCGGGATTAGGCCCCATCCCGGGATCCCAGAATTGGAATCCCTAGTCACATCAATCACGTAAAAACAAATTATGGAATTCTACCGAATCTGGGTGTTCGAGTCAGATGTATTACTCTGCACTCATTGGCGAATGCTTATCATCTGATCACAGTCTTGTCTGAACGTCAGTCATCTGCTATTGTTGACGTACTGGTCTCTCTGACAAGAAACGAAGAAAGGAACAATTGGGTTGCGCTACCTTTTCTATGTTTAGGTACCGCGCCTCTATTTGCGCAGAATTTCATTGCAAAAACTGGAGAAGGCAAAGCATTATGTCTATCGGGAAAGCCAATATTGTCGCGGGCGCGTGCGCTTACTGCTTCACACGCACACAACTCTCTTCCGTTCTGTCAGAACATCAGTGCTCCGTCTGAACACACGACCAGCGTGTGTGTCTAATTGTTCGAAGAAAACAGCTGTGATTCGATCACGCGCACCAAAACTGTTTACTCTTGAGGTTGAGCGTTTGATTTTGAGACGGAAGCTGTGCACAGGTATCACGAGAAGCTATCGAATTTAAATGAAATCTAATGAATGATGACACTTTTTATTTTTATAAATGTTGGTAAATTACTTTTGAGGATGCGCCGAAGGCCTCGCAGGAACGGAGAAGACACGAATGGTTGCTACTATCTTTGTCTATTTCTTCAAACTTGAATAGGGACCTACTCGTTTAGAGGGAAGAATTAAGCATACTTTCAACGTTTAGGGAAGAATCTACGCAAAATGGCTATAAGAACCATTGGTAAAGCATTGAAAAAGTTGCAAACAATCACTTAAAAAAATATTTAGAATATGTTTTTTCAGCGGGTTTTTGACAGTGTTTTAAACAATTTTTTAAAATACTACCCACCCTGTTGCATCATCGATTCCGGACGGCCTGAGCTAGAACTGGACAAGCGATACATCCAGTTCAGCGAATTTTTAAATTCCATTCATACAAAATGTTCGATGCTTCTGGAAATTTGACTTACAGGATTTGCGTTGACTACGCCTCTCTAGTAGTTATTATAATCTAAATGTTCACACTTCAATCCATCATTGCTACATCGAACTCTCATCAAAAACTCGTCAAAAACAAAGGAATCGCTGACTTTGAAGGGGAGAGCCCGGATGCGTTGTAAATGAATAGTCATAATTCAATAAATTCAATCATTTTCTATATTAAGCGAACATTTATTCCTGGGTTTGTTATGAATATGACGCAAATCAAGTTCAAATGGACGCCAGCACCACCATCTTCCCGACTACAATTAGCCTCACCAGGATTCGAACACAAGTCAGCTGTATAGCTAAGCAAGTGCTCTGTCCACACGGCCAGACAAGTGGTCGAGAAGATTGTGTGTACGGATGAAATTCCGAGTTTTCTCTTCCATTGAACCTAACCAATAGAATGGACAACAGCGGCTTGTTGATGGTCATTTCAGCCGATCATTTATGCACCGATCTAAGTCAATGTTGCGATAGGAGAATCAAATTACTGTAACATGCAACAGCTGCAGATTCATGCTGTAAGGGGACTTATTGCAAGTTAGTTTATCAGAATGATCTTGCTTATAAAGAGATTATGTAATAACCGTGAATATTTATGAAGTACACTGACAAGGTAGCATTGTTTTCAATGTCCATGTCCGTTCAAGTCTTTTAAGTGCCAAACTTCTATGGGTGTGAATATTTATTTGGAATTTATCTGGTCATAACTCCGTCAACAATTCTCAACGACATCACATGTCACTTTGGCTGCAATAACCAAACCTCTATATAAAAGTCAACATGATGCGCCGTTCTGCATGCTTACCGGCAGGCTGCAAGTACAGTATAATCAAATGCCTAAAGAAGTATAGACAGCAGCAGCTTTGACTGCTTAACCAAAAAATTGGTGCAAAGATTCGAGCTCGTACATTGTAGAGTTGGCAAGAAGCACAAAGAAGTACAAAGATGTGCCAAAAGTACAGAGGGAATGCAAGAGTGAAAAGCGAAAACTACTCCTACTTATTCTCCTGTCACTCTTGGATGGAAACGTTGATGATAAGATTTTTGTCCTCTGCAGAACTCAAATGTTCTACGGCACTGCAATTTCGAAGAAGTTCAATGCCGGCATTCATTTATTTAAAATATTGTCGCCCTTTTATACTTACGAACTTATTTTTGTGCTTTGCAATTTGCTCTATTGTGCTCTCTTTTCATCTTCTATGTTCAATTCTCCAACAATTCAATTCAATTCTCCAACAAATGCACTTTGTAAATATTCACGGTTATTTTCACTTCTCTTTATACTGATCTTCCAGCTGATTATTTCTTCCCTTATTCCTTTTGAAATGAAAAATACAAATTTCTGGGTACATGCCTATTTGAGCAGACGTGTTCTAAAATTATACATGCAGAGGATGTTCCATCTGTTCTCCTTCACCTTCTATGCACAATTTGAATCTTCACAAGAAAGAACCATAAGCCTTCTGTATGGCATCACAATCAATAGTGTGAATAAGACCGGTCAACCGATCCTTCAATTGATTAATTATTGGTGGTCTCGGAGGTTCGTACAAGGAGTTTCTTATCTTGATCCCAAAGCTGTCATCCCACTGAGGTGTTTTTCCGAACACACAAACTGGGAGGGCCGATCTCGCAAAATATTACAACAATTTTTCCAAACCACATCAATTGAATGGATATTGAAAGGGGATTCAGAAAAACAGCGTTACATTTTTTAAGGTCATCCCTGGACTAATTTGAATGTCAAAGATAAAAAACGACAATTTTTAACAAATTTCCATTATGATCACTATTTGACATGCAAAATGACAGCAAAAACTACACTAATCGAAAGATCTGGTTGAGGTTGTTGATAAAATGATGATTGTTAATCCTTATGAGATTACATCATTGTATTAAATGAGGTCAATTGTCAAATAATTCAAAATTTTAGTTCAACTCGAATAACACTAGATTCGCACATTACAAGTGAAGAAACAACCCACTTCGGTCAACTTTTATCGAGACAGAGAGGCTGAAAGCAACATGATTCTTAACATTTTCAATAATTGCTTATTAGATGAAGATCTGAAAAGTACAAAAATAATAAAAAAATCATATTTGAAATTTATATTTCAAACATGTATGAATAATAAGCAGATAAATGTGGTAGCTATAGCTTGCTTGGTTTAAAAGATTTTCAAAAAGTTCCCCAGGGAGGCCGAAAAACGGTCCTTCCAGCAAGGCGAGGGATAGCCAAAGATCAAGCACAGAAAGAACTCCTAGGGGGCCACAGAATAGCTCCTCCACGACCAATCCAACGATCTTTCATCTGACGATTCACAATGTGTCGGACTTTAGTGGCAAACTGTGCCGGAGCAACGTCTTGTTGGCAAAATTGATTTCGATGTCTTATTTGGGTAACAAGAGGGATTACAAAATTCGTGATAATGTTTTCATGCATAACATTCACCATTCATGGTAGTATGAAGCGATTGGTAAACAGCACCAAAATGTGGTGAGTCTATAGCCCAACATGTGACCGCAGGGGAATGTACCACCTTGTCTTAAATGAAAGATGAGGATTTTTCTGAATAGACAAAACGGTGACTGCCTTTCAAGCTATTCTTTAAACCTACGCCTTGCCTTTTCACAGTCAAACGCAACGGCATAAGACACTATTGTTGCTATTTCGCAGTCTGTAAAATTGCGAGGCTCCACTTCACTTATTGCAATAATACAGTGCTTGAAAGTTCAACTCTACTATAAGTACAAAAACTAAAGTTCAAGAACTACTATAAGCTGACAATTCAAATTCATCAGCAATGTAAGTTGAATCTATCTGCAACAATGCCGTATTGACAGAGGAATGACACATTCCACAGACGTCGGTTTTAGTACACTGCAAACCGATGAAATGCCTTTTACCAAGTGCTTTATTGGTTTTCATTTGGTAACTTTTTACTGTTTGGCAGCAAAGATACCAGACCTGCATGGTGCCCAGGAGATGCTTATCTTTCTTCCATAGTCGCATATGAATATTAATAAAGCATACTTAACTGCAGATCAAATAATTTTCATAATATGCTTTATCATAATTTGCATGTTGATTTTCAAAGTTTGGATATTTCAAGTTTAGACTTTATTTTCTAGTGACGTTTTCAGTTATTTTCATGAAAGTTCAACAGCGGTGAGGCCAACGACTTTAAAAGTTTTTTATGCTATAAATTCGTGCATATTTTTGAAGCACCGTTCTCTGTTATGTCTTGAATGATACACATGCAATACGAAGCATACATAGCGTATTATTTGAGGTACTTTTTTGCATCTTCATTCCATGAATTATGTCATTTCATAAATGTGACTCAAAAATGATGTTTCCTAGCCGCACGGGCCCTATATCATAGACAGATAAGCATTTCAAAATAAAAGGTTACAAAGGGAATGTATGAGTGGTCACTCAATAACAGCCTTTTAGGCTGCGCCGTGAATGAGGAAAAACATAATTGTTTTAAATATATTACTCAAAATATGTTGTAGGTCTACGGAATTGTATGTTTATTTTTCTTTGGTTAATCAAATCTGTCACCATATTTGACAGCATAACTCCCATGCATGGCAAGCTTTTTAGGGGAAATTCACAATTTCTTATGTAATTTCATCGAAAGAAAACATTGCTGCTTGTTGAAATGTGATGTTTTTTCATTCTCAAGTACGTGGTTGGTTCAATAAGTAGTGAGACAGATCCACTTCTCGATTTCAGATCGCATTGAAATGTTATGCACTCGATCTATGACATATCTAGGTTGATGCTGCAAAGTTATTTGAATTTTCAATGATACCAATGATTATTGATTGAAATCATAGTTTAAATTTGAATAAGAGCTATTTCGTTCATTCATTTCAATTTTATTGACTACAATCATGCCCATTCATCCTGTTGAATAGCGCTCTGTGATAAAATTTTTCGTTCTGCGAAATACGCCTGCCGACAGAATTAAAGAAATGCCTCAAGAGACATACGGCGACGAAGCGCCGTCTAAAGCCACGATTCATCGATGGATTAGTGATTTCAAAAGAGGAAGGGACTCCGTCTTCGACAACGACAAACCTGGCCGGCCTTTGGAAATCGACAATTCTGAAAAATTATTTCATATTGAAAAACTTGTGAAGGAGCAACGTCGCATAACAGTATCAAGCCTCGCAAATGCCATCAACGTAAACATTGGTTCGTGTCACTCTCTTCTGAAAGAAATGGGGTTGCGCAAACTTTGCAGTCGCTTTGTTCCAAAGTTCTTGACTTCCTAACTTCAAGATCGACGGCAACAAGCTTGCCTTGAAAATCTAACGCTGTTCGAAGAACTTGGCGAATCTTTTCTCCTAAACATCATCACTGAAGATGAGACACCGCTTTCTTTGTATGCACCAGAGAGCAAACGAGACTCCGCAGAATGGAAGTTTCCGAATGAAAAGCCAAGTTTAAAGCTTCGAGCCGGGACATCGCATCGTCGTTGCTTGATGTTGAGTGTCTTTTGGGATGCTAATGGAATCATTCTGGTCGATTTTGCGTAGGCTAATGAGACGTTGAACTCTAAGTACTACTGCAATATATTGAAACAAGCGCGATCTCGAAGACGAAAGTCCAGAAATTGTGACCTCTGGCTTCTTCACGACAACGCTCCAATCCATTCGGCATCTCTTGTGAATGAAACAATGGAAAACTCTTCTCTAAAGAAGGTGAGCCATCCCGCTTACAGTCCCGATTTGGCGCCAAGTCATTTCTTCTTATTTCGCCATTTGAAGAAGCATTTGCGTGGAAGCCACTTTGAGACCCCTGAGCAAGTCAAAGAAGAAGTTCAATGGTTCTTTGACAGCAAACCACAGTCATGATTTCGCTCCGCATTTGATGAATTACTGATTCGCTGGAGAAAGTGTCTTCACAACGAAGGAAGTTACATTGAGAAATAAATTCTACTCGTTTCTAGACCTACTTACTGCTTACTTACCAGCTGTAATAAAAATTTTGTTTAGAAGATCGTTTTCATTCTTAGTCTCACTACTTATTGAACCAACCACGTATAATGGAACTAGGACAGTAAATTGAAGTTATAACTTCGACTTAGCTGAAATCAATTGATATGAAAATATTGATAAATACATAAAGTGTAGATGAATTTTCAGATGTGCTAACAATAATTTGAAGCAGAATGTTTATTCAAAGAAGAAGCATTTTATCCCTTCCCCAAAGCATAAACATTTTTTATCCCTTCAAATAATCATGAAATCTTTGCATTATGAAATAGATGTCGGAAGATCACACTGTCAGCCAATATTGATCACGTTCAATTGTTTTCGTGAGGACTACTGGCCACAGCTAACACCACTTAGGAAAGTGACAATATATGTCAATTTAATCTATGAAACATCAGGTTTTTCATGATATAATATACATGAAATTTAATTACAGCTTCTCTCATTACTGCGTTATAAGTAGTAGAATGTTGACATTTAAGAGTCAAACTTGCAATATTTAATTCGATTACATTCATAGAGTAGGGATGTATAGGTAGAGTGTCGACTCAAAAAAGTATCTGTATACAGCAAAAATTTTTGTATCATAAGATTCAGTTTTTTGCGGAGATCACGTTCCCGTGGTCCAAAAAATTATTTGAGCACTTTTGAAAAAATTCAAAATTTTGATTATTTAAATACTACCGAGATGACTCTTCTATATAAGTAGTATGAAACAAGTTGGATATCAAAAGGAATGAATATTTGCTGATAAGCATCCAAACTAAGCGGAAGTCAAGCTGATCATCAAAGGAATTTCATGATCCGTATTACAATGGAAATCTTCATGAAAATGTCGAGATATTATTCATGCTTTCCTGGCTGAAATTTCAAGTTTTTGATTCAATTTTCACCGTCATGAATTTACGATTTACTGAATTAATGTTTCATTTCTAGAATCTGACTAGTGATGTGGACCCATTTACATCTTTCAAGGTTAATTGAAATCATTGTCTTTGATTATGTGATTTTGCTGTGCCAAATGTGTTGCTTATGAAATGATCACGTGTTGCTTAGGAAATGATCACGCTAAAAAAGATTCTCTTCAGGTTGAGCATGAAAGCAGTAGCAGGTAATCGAGTTGCCAATTTAACAAGCATTACCTCTCCAAGGCTGTCATGACACGGACGATCTGTAAAATAATATCATTTTCTTCTGCTTTATGCTATCATGATCAGTCAATTCCGTTGTAATTTCTTCAAAACTGCATAAATGTGCATAATCACACATTTGGAGACAGTTCCGATTGCATCTCCTTTGAGTTCATTTAATAAAATCGAAAGTGTATACACATTGGGGATTTATTAAATGCGGAGTTACCACTCTACCTAATATACTCACTCTATGATTACATTACACGGAAGTCTAAAAGACTTATAATCAATAATTTTATAATTATAAACAGTGTGCATTTGTAAATTTCAAACTAAGCCATCTGTCAGTCCGAAATTATAATACATTTCAATTCATAAAATAACAAATACAATTATGTTTGAGATATATGAAGGAATGTGGTAAATGTGAAGTTATAGCTCTATCCATATGAATTTAGTCATTTCAGTAGATGGAATTAGCATCTACCGAGGTGGGTAGAAGCAAGATTTTAAATCTGAATTCTAATCCAAACGACTTCGGGAAAGTCACTCACTTTCATGTTTTTAATAGAATGCAAAATACGACTGCGGCTTCAAGACATGTATCACATCTACTACTGTAAATTCATAAGTAGTACAAGCAGTAAATATGTGCGAAATATGAAAAGTGAAAGTGAAAGTTAAGACCATGGCTTCCAGATTATCTGGCAGCGAACCATCATTGCTACGAAATGAAGACTAAAGAAATTAGATAGCAATTAATAAATTCACGGTGATTGGCAGCCGAATTAAGGTTTGGTAGCAAATTACCTACCAGACCGCTGGATTTCACCCAGGCGGCCACTACCAGATGAACACGGGAGTGTCACATGAGAGTGTCAGAAAGATTCACACGTGCAAGTGAGGTGCAACAACAAAATCTGAGCAACAAAATTGCACGTATAGATGTACCGTTATGGATAAAGCTGAAGCCTAAATACACTGCTAATAAAAAGCCACTGATGATTCGGAAAATGCCCTGTCAAGTACATGTACCGAGTTTTCTAATGCATTTTCACCTGCTTAGCTTAATGGTGCATTTGAAGCACTCTCTGCAAAGTAGGCCTGCATGATGGTAGGCCTATTGAGCTGAATTTGTGAATTTATGCGATATGAGTTATTCATATAGACTTGCAAATATACGCTTACTTACTTATTTAGTCATGTCATAATATTTTTTGAGTAGAAAAAAGTCAGATATTTACAAGATTTTAATCATTGCTTTTTGTTGAGATGCACCAAATTTTTAGTTTTAAATAGAAGTTTTAGATTTTAAATTTTCTAAAAAAAGTTTTTTTTAAAGTTTTTTAAATTAGAAGTCTTAAATAGGATAAATTTGAAAATAATGTTTACAATGAGAGGTGATGAAAATATCGATACAGGGTGCGGCACATCTTTCTAATTATCGAACAATTTCTACGGTGTTGATGGCAATATTTATCTCTATTATCATAATCAAAATTGCAATGATTGCATTTGAGGCAGGGATGCGGAGTCCTATCATTATGATAGGACTCCGACTCTGACTCCGGGTGTCAAGTATATAAAGCCTTTTTTGAAAAATTTACTGGTAGCCTGCATCATAGATCATTATAAGCTTACCTGAACCTATATTTAGTGATCATTGCCGTATCAATTATCAATCATTTTAGATGAAAGTTGATCAAATGTCGCTTTCAGTTGGATGCATGCGACTCGGATCCTCCCATCTTCTTGATGTGGACTTCACACATCAAGAAGGAGCCATCACACACGATTAACGTGAGGGTGAGAGGTAATGTTCTCAAACAAACTAGTATTTCATTTTTGTCTCTGATGTGACCTTTGGTGCATAGGTGTGATCGAGGCTAGGAAGGTTTGTCTTCTCTACTAAATCACCGAGTGAAAGGACAATCCTTTTCTCACTATCACGGTTCATTCCCTCAACTATTACAAGCTCTGCATGCAACAGTGTCTCTGTACTTTTTTTTCTTGATGGAGAACGTTGACATCAAGACAGTGACAGCTATGCACGAGAATAGATAATTTGCTTGTATTATGTTTCGGGTCCAGCTATAGGCCGGAGTCTGGAGTCCTATAATTTGATAGGACTCCGACTCCAGCAAAAATGATAGGACTCCGACTCCGACTCCGCATCCCTGATTTGAGGATTAGAGTATAATACACATACAAAGTATGGAAACTCGAAAGCTAGGAAACAGATAAAGTGAACAATGACTGAATAGTAAACAACTTCTAATTTTTCACCGAAGAAGCTGGAAGTAGCTTACTACTCAGTCGTTTGCTGTTCACCTAGTTTCTTAGCTTTCGATTTCTCATGATTTGTATAGTCCTTAAATGCAATCATTGCAATGTTGATTATGATAATAGAGATGTGTATTGGCTTCTAACCAAGACCTTGTTTGTTAGTTTCTTTTGGATAATTAGAATGTAATGTTTCATGAAAATTTAGTCACATTGTATGCTGCACAAACAGACTGTATTGGACTACACATTTTTACCAGTAGTAAAAATGAATTAACCTGACATGAAGGATAGGTTCTATGCAGGATGACATGGAAATATTATTGGTTTATTATCAAGAAAGAAGATCACGATGACTGTCAAGTTCTGTTTTACTGTTGATTGTGGGTTTTATTTTATTGATAATGAATGCTTCGTGAACCTGTTTGTATATCTACATTCTATAAGAACACATCATCTCATTGTAGGTATAATTTTTAAATTCCTTATATTTCAAACTTCTAATAATCCGTCCTTCTGCATCTGAGGACGATTGTTGAATGGTAATCAAAATGTCTGTACATCTTGACTAGAAATGAAGCTTAAAATCTTAAAAACATCTTACTTTTTCCAACTCAAATAATATTACACTGATAATTCGATAACCAAATACATAATAAAATACAGACTGTTTCATTAATCGTTGCACGACGGACAACTTAGAATTTTTTTTCGCTATTCTTAGAAAATATAATTGCAAAGTCGACTAACGGTTGCAACTTGCAATGTACGGTAATTCTGTTGGTTTCCTTAGCTGATTGCTCTATATAGGATCTGACAGATATGGCGCACACAATTGATCGATCAATGTTATGCACAATGCAATGAAGCTTGAGATATTCGCATCACAAAAGTTGTCACCTGTTTAATGGTAATCCATCCTTCTGTCAATACAGACTAAGTCACACAATAGAAGCTTGTTACGAGGCCGGTGCTATGACATTCTTTTCCCCCTTCAATCTAAATTGCTGACCGAAAAAAGTATATCAGAAAACCGATAATACTTGATTTACCCCTCGGAAAAAGAGAGGCAAGTGCAAACTTGACAGAGTCTCCTAGAAGCCATAAGCCTCAATATCTCAGTATTGTAGCTTCACTTCAAAGAGGGGGAAAAGTCAATAACACGGAAACTGAGAGTCAACTTCCAAAATTGCAACTGCCCTTCTCCCGGAATTTATACTTTCCAACCGGAAACTGAGAGCTGATGAAAGACAGAAGAGTAACACCATTGTGAAGAAGAAAAGTTAAAAAGTTTCTGCATTGCCAATCTCACTTTGAAAATATGTGAAGTGACGGAAGTCATAACTTGAATGAAATTCTCTAAATATTCTCAAAATTCAAAAAATATTATATCGTCTAACGACTTATTGAAAGCTTGAATCAATGGTGATGATCGGAAATGCACATTTTCTGTATAGTTCCTTTTGGGGACATCAGTTAGTGAAATATCTAAAATTTCTCAACAACTTAACGGGCATGACATAAACAGTCTGCAGAATTAACAAATGAAACGAAACCTCTCACATGGTATGAAGTTAATTGATTTTGACCTTCTCTTTTAATAAATAAGAACGCTTAATGTTTTTGGGCGACTATTTTGTGATGATTCTTATTCATGGCGCATCTTTTGTAAATTCTCACAATCGCGACATCCATTCATCATTAGGTAACTGATGGATAGATAATGCGGTCAGTCAATATTCAAAAAAAAATTCAATCGTCTTCACGTTGAAATCCTCCGTCAAAGAAACCTTCAAATTTCTTTTGTTGGGCCTACTGACTACAACTGACTACTTGTGAAATTAAAATACACATTGTTAAAATTCAACCATATCCTCCATACGAAAATTACGTTTGAAGATGGGTTGACATTTTTGTGCATTGATCATGGAACAGTCTTTCGATTTTTGAAAATTACATTCCGCAAATCGACTTCTTCAGTTGCCATATATGAAGATGGAAGTCTATGGTTCTGAATGATGAAGCTCTCGTAAATTACGACTTTGCTTCGGCGTTGTGTGTTCAAGTAGATTGCTAAATTAGTCAGGTTTGTCACGAATTTTTGAGAACCATAGATCATATCCGGCAAGGATGTAGTTCCGTTATCACTGATTATGTGTGGGATTATGTATGAGGAATAACAAAGAAGCATTGATCATAACTTCAAAGTCTCTATTCTATCTTGACAGATTTCCCCAAAACGTATCTGCTTGATTTTCAGAAATCTTTTTTTCCTTCAAGGTCGTCGTACAAGAACATACAAAATCAACTCGTTCCACTTATACAGCACTTTGGTTGTGACATAAGTCTACCTGCAGCAATTTGATGGACAAACTCTCATGCCACGTTTTCTATTTTCCTGGCAATCAACTTTATTTTTCGTCGTTAAAAGTCATGTTGTCCATACCTTATCTTCCTAAAAACATAAGCTAAAAATGATAAAAATTCATTGATAACTACAAAGCAAGATCATGTCGTAATATTTCTATGCTATTTTAACAGAATTCCATATTAAGTGACAAAGAAATTATTAAAATTTTGCCAGAAATGGTCTTTAGCGTTCGAAACCATTCATCCATTGAGATTTTCCCAATCTCATACAGTGCGAGAATGGAACACGGAAAAGAGAGATATTCATTGATGTAGAAGAGCGTCAATGATCCCAAGATCCTACGTGAAGCACAGTGATGGAAATGCGTGGTTATGACGACGGCTCATCCTTCTCAATAGTGCTCTCCTTGCTTCTAAGTGGGCTCACAGTAGGGCGGAAACACGATTAGGATAAAAAAATTGTCCATCTACGTATTATACACCAATAGAGAGCTGAGATCATGAGGAATTCGGATATGTAAGTTAAAAAATCGAATCTCAATGTCCTTTTTGTACAGAGAGAAAAATTCAAAATGGCCGCGAAAATACTATATTTTGATACCTATGTTAACAGGAAATGATCTGTCTACGTATTTGACAATTAGAGACCATTTGTATAGTCCGCATTATGCAGTGGATACACGAGAATAAATTCAGACAGCAGAAACAATGATTACGCTTTTTAAATAGTAGTATGTGACGAGTATTAAACTATAATGTAATTATGTGATGTAAAAATCACTAAAAGTAGCTATCCGAACATGCATGTTTTATTTCATTGTTCTATAAATCCACTAATGGTGAATTTGTGATATTTATTCTCTAAGGCCTAAAAATAAATTTTGCAGTTGTATGTAGTGGTATAAACACCCAGTATACGTAATTTTCTTATCACATGGCTGAATGTATATTTAGCCTTTGTCTTAGCAAATATTTACATGTACCGGTGTATACATGTGGTATTGATAACTTAATGTAATATTGATAGGAGGAATACTTACTTTAAAGTGTATTGACTTCCAGTTATTCATTGCATACATGTACAAATACATAAATGCACATGTAAATGTACTTAGACATGCGAATTAATATTATTTAAAGAAACGTTGCAAGAAAAAGCAAATTGCAATTGATCTTGGCTGACTGAATATAATATTTTGAAGTTTACTTTTGCTTAGATAATGAAATTGATTGCGGCTTGCCTTTTTGCAACGCTTGTTTAAATGATGATATGATGCCCAATTTCATCAATATGTTAATGATATACATCTACATGTACATGTATATGAAAATAGACACAGTTTCTTCGGCGGCTAACAATATAGGCACAGTCGTTTTCTTTATCCTATTTCCTTACGTTGACGTCCTATCATATTGCCGATTGTGTACATGTAGGCTCCACATTATTAATCATGACATTTAGACACCATCAACCAAGAATGCATGTATACATGTAGCTGCACTGCCTGTGTGCGTGCCTGTTGCTATAGCAACAAAAAGTAAATGAATACGTAAAACGTAGAATCAAATAGCAGATGATGACTAATGAAAACAGCATTTGCCGATCAGTTCTTGGAGAGAAGATTGATTGATCTCTTTGCGGCAGGATTGCATACAGAACTCGATGCATGCATTAAGGTGCGTGCGCCCGCGGATTTTCATTATTGATTCGATGATTAGGAACGGCATCGCAGATAACTTGCTGAATGACCATTTCTTCGTGCGCGCTATGATACCTCGTGAACGTCGATCTCATAAAAGCAGCCGGCTTGAAGTATGTCTCCTTTGTTTCGGTAAGACCAAAACCATGCGCCTCATAACTTCAAATGTGCAACGCACTATCGAGAAATACTTTCTCCATGGGTACGACCCATCTGATGTAGCCTACGTCTTCCAAAAGCATTATGCAACACATGTAGGTTGGTAGTTGGTGAATACGACAAGGACATATTCACCCGTTCAATAAGTCTGTTTGACCATTCGAAGCTTGCGGAATTACCTCCACCTATGTCAACACGATCAAATTCTGAGTGCTCATGTCTTCTGTGTAAGACCGCAGGTATGAAGGGATGGACTGAGTCGAAGGTGGGAAGACCATCGGCTGAACCATATCCGAATTCAACATTGAAGATTTGTGGCAAGTGTCTTACACATTTAGGGAAAGGCCTTCCTCATCAGTGCTCCAAGGCCACTAGATTTGATAATCTGAAGCAACTGTCGTCTAAAGGCAAAACGTCTGAGCAGCTTGCAGCCTCTGTGCTGAAGTCAGAAGCAATGCAGTCTCCCACATATTCAGTAAGTCTTTCAACACTTGTAGGTCAACCATTAAAAATTGAAGTTTCTCCAACGTCCACGTTGAGATCTCCACTCCGTAGACTAGATGTAAATGATCTTTCGAATATTCAGTCCGATCTGAATTTGAGTTCCAATGCAACACTGAAGCTAGCTGGTGTCATTCGATCTACTTCAGGTAGTAGGAAGAGTGTTGAATCAAATGTTAAAAGCAAACTGATTGAGTTAAATCACTCGCTTGATTCGTTCTTTGCAGTTTCATATGAAAGCTTTTTTAGTAAGACTGCTGATGAGTGCAAGCATGTTGACAGACCGTTTGTGCGTTGCACCAATTTGGATGGCTTGATTTGAGAAAGATTGATCGAGCACCGTCATTATGGATCGGCAGCGGGGTTACTTTTCAAATTGGGAGTTGATGGTGGAGGTGGTTTTTTTAAGATTTGTCTATCTGTTTGCTCGAAAGCCTCCAGGAGAGAAAACAGCGTTAAAGGCATTTTCCTTATTTTGAATATATATATTATTATACGAATTATATTGAATCCCAAACATTCAAGAAAATTACTCGAATCTTTTAAAGATTTGGTATCTGATTCGCTTGGTAGGTCCAGACTCCGTTTCCTCATTGACATCGAAGGTTATTGCTACAGATTTGAAATTAGCAAATCTCTTACTCGGTCTGATGTCTCACGGCTCTTCACACCCGTGCACAATTGGTGTGACTCAAGCAAATCTTCTCTGAGATTTAAGGGCAATCTTCGAACGCTTGGAAGCTTGAATGATGCTTTCTGGCGATGGTATGACGAAACTGATCAGGACAAGTCCAAAGCAAAACATTTCGGGAATGTTATACATTGTCCAATTCTGAGAGACGAATCATCAGAACGAGTGATTGATCTTCTTCCTCCTCCTGAGTTACACCTTTTCATGGGACCTTTCAACAAAATGTTTAAAGAATTAGAAAAAGAGTAGCCAGAAGCCATGACTTGGCCACGCACATGCTTTGTTCAGAGAGAAGCCATACATGGAGGCTTGTTCAACGGAAACTCGTGCAAGAAGTTGCTATCCAAAATCGATGCATTACGATCCATGTGCCGTTGCAAGGCTTGAAATATGTCGAGGCCTTTGAAAAATTTCGTAAAGTTGTGGACGCCTGCTACGGCCATGATCTCGATCCAGATTTCAGAATGATTATCCGTGACTTCGAGAAAAGTTACCTCTCTCTCGGTATTTCGATCAGTCCAAAGGTCCACACAGTCTTTCAACACATTACAGATTTTTGTGATTCTGTGCACACTGGACTCGGACGATACAGCGAGCAGGCTGTTGAAGCAATTCATGCTGACTTTAGATCTACTTGGGCCAAATACAAGGTCCATGAAGTAAACCCGCGTTATCCGGAGCAGTTGTTGAAGGCAGTTAACGATTAGAACGCAAAGCATTTGCGTATCTTCTGATTTTGTGTAATTTTTTCCTTTTTTCAATGGAATATTGAATAATGATTTAAGCAACGTTTGTTTTTCTCGAATGAATTGTAAAGCGCGTAGAAAACAGCTGCTACAAGCTGTAGTGCGAAATTTTGGGTTGATGTATGAAAAACGTACTCCATAATTTCATATTGGTGCATTTATAAAAGAAACAAAATTGGATAGTAATTTTTGGTGATTTTTACATCACATAATTACATTATAGTTTAATACTCGTCACATACTACTATTAAAAAGCGTAATCATTGTTTCTGCTGTCTGAATTTATTTTCGTGTATCCACTGCATAATGCGGACTATACAAATGGTCTCTAATTGCCGAATACGTAGACAGATTATCATTTCCTGTTAACATAGGTATCAAAATATAGTATTTTGGCGGCCATTTTGAATTTTCTCTCTGTACAAAAAGGACATTGAGATTCGATTTCTTAACTTACATATTCGAATTCCTCATGATCTCAGCTCTCTATTGGTGTATAATATGTAGATGGACAATTTTTTTATCCTAATCGTGTTTCCGCCCTACCGTGGGCTATTATTCATAAGGTTTGCGCATGCAGTAGGTTTACAATAAATTTTCGACCCCTATCGAGTCAGGATCATAAAATGCGATTAGGTAAAAGAGACAACCCAGTCGTGATAAAAATGTTGTCATATTGATTACACTTGTGTGAATAACCAAGGAAAGCGTATTATAAATACGGAGCGAAGTAGGCCTAAGATTTTAGATAAGTCAGGTTTATGTAGAATCCTAGTCATTTAGGCCCCAGTACATTTAGGCCCCACAAGAAATGGTCATTTAGGCCCCATGTTCTTATGTTATTTTAACTACAAGATTACAATGAAAACCAAGAAAATGTTATGATACATAGGAGCCATACATTACAGAAATATGCTTGGTTTTATCAAAGATGCCGCAGAATTGTCTGG